>JAAMPD010001697.1:21316-34516 GCA_025266255.1 Trissolcus basalis | reverse complement strand
AATATAAGTAAAAAAAAATACCGCCGGATAAGCAAGTCAACCACTTTTTTCTGCCTCTCTTTATGAAATTTCCCTTGTACGTTTCAAGCGGTTATTTCATTTCGGAATACACCATGGAATTAAAGTCATCCTCGTCTAAAATTAAGACCCAATAATTTTTCGAATATAATATTCGTGTTTATGAACAAAAATGAAACCAAAGTTCGACGAGAAAATTAATGTGCGAAAACGTGTCGCTGTTCATGGCGGCCAATAAGCGCGGGATAAAATTCGATCGAATGTAAAGGAAAAAAAAAACGATATTATTAGATTTGTGATATATTTCAGTGTCAGTGACTCTCAAAAGCGACAAATCATTGAATTTTATTTTTGCACCCAACGACGAGTGTTGAATTTCCAAATCAGAAATTTGGCGTTCCATTTAATTCCAGAATAAACAGACGCATTAAAGCGATTTCAGGCAAAAACAAATCATACAATAATTAGTCGAGATTTTGCTTTGATCGTGAAAATTTGTCAAAGGTTCGCCCCGTTTGAGCATTTTTTAAAATGATTTTACAGATATAATTAAATTTTTTTAATTAAACTTACTTCCAAAAATGGCTGAAAATCTGAAAGCAAATTTTCAACCTCCGCAATCAAGCCGGCCTAATTTTTGCACAATCATGCCCACCAGATGGCGTAACCTCCACCCCTTCGGACTATAATAATTCGCTTTTTACCGTCCGCATCAAAAACCGAGGGAAAAAAACTTGATCCGAAAGTCTTCCAATTCATTCAATTTAACAGCAAAATTTCCAGTTGCTGAAAAATTTATTTGCTAGCAAGTGGAACGAACGTTCATTATCAATAACATGCAGTTTGAATAATATATTAAGGTTCAAAAGTCACTTTAGATAACACGGAATATTAGAAAAGTTGTGAGATTGTGAAAATCAATGAAAATTTGAGATGGTTTTTACTCAAAAACAAAACTCAGAAACAATCAATTTCATTTCCTGAGTCAAAGTTTTTTTGTTTTTCTAAGTTCTTTCAGTGTTGTTATTGTTGCAGTGGTAGCTCTGTTTGTGGCCAACTTCGGACTGAACAAGTCAGATGGTTTGGAGATTTGCACAAGTCAACACGTAGGTGAGTTAAAAAGTTTGTTTTGCAGTGAAACTGTTTATTTGAAGGGAAATTAAATATGCTCATCTAAAAAAACCAAGGAAACGCCAAAATGGAGAATAAGGTTTGTGAATGGAATTCGTAGTATATCAGTTGAGTGATAGGGAATTCAAAGCGGGCATAGATGAAATCAATTTGCCAGTTGTACATGATTGAATGACAAAAAAAATCAGTTAAGAATGGCGGTGAGAGAAAAATGATCGAGTTTAAGGTATGGAAACGGAAGTGTCAAGGTATTGCCCGTTAGCCCAGTTTGCAAAGTATGTAACGGATTATTTCCTTGGGGAGGCGCGACGTTTGTCGTGCATTTGAAAGTCGTAAATGGTTGGGAACTCCTCGGGGAAAATGCACGATTGACGCAAGATATATATGGCTGTTCAAAGGGACGTGCTCAAAATATGAAGGAATATACATGGCGATAGATCGAGTTTGCGGAATACGTGCACATGGCCATTTCCGTTACATCCCGCCGGCGCTCTTATACCGTCGATGAAGTCCGAGGAATACGCCCGTTATCGCGAAATGGATTTTTAAAATTGCACGAGAAATAAGTGCTTTCGGGAAGTGCAATCGTAATGAAGCGATTTCATAAGGACTGATGGGTTTTTTTCACGTACGCTAATGGAACTTGTTTCAATTTGAAAAAAAGAACCAATTTATCGGAGGAAATTTCACCCGAAAAAAAAAATTACGAACGTATTTATTTATTTAATTTTTTTTTTTGTCTGAAAATGAAGGACGAAAATTGGCCAGCAATTTGGACGACGAGATAATGTAATAGAAAAAACACCGATGCAGTCATAATTTTTGAAATGAGTAAAACCTCGACGCTGAAAAATGCGGGACACAAAATTGTATCACACGCGGTGGAAAAATTGGATGCACACTTACACAGTTTTGCGGGTACGTTTCTGTCAAAGGGAAACATCAGAAGGATTCATGAAAAGCATATGGAATCTTGTGACTAACGCATAAATCTTATGAGCAAAAGTAACCTAGATGTTTCACTTAACCGTATATATAATCACACAAAATCTGATTATATCAAAATCTGCTTTGCGCCTCTTTTTGTCGAGCTCGAACACGATGAAAAGTGCAAATTGCAAAATCGCACTGTTGGTGTCTTCATTAAAATTTTTTCTCTACAAAGTAATAAAAATCCACGACAAGAGAGAAAACACATGGAAACTTTTTAAGCGTTGGGCGTTCGATATTTATTGGATGTAACGGACAATAACTTATGAGCGTCTTCCGTGTGTAGGACGTGTATGTTGAAATACGTTAGGAATGATTTCATGACTGATTCTCAGACAATGTGGAAACGATTTTGTTTTGAAATAGCGTCGTTTTCAGAAGAACATAACGGATCAGAGTCATGATGGGGCGGCGAGCCACGGTCATTGCAAACCTCGTTACGTGACACGCCAAGGCTCTTACTTTCATTCATCTAGATCAGCAAACGTATTGCTTAACCGAGATTGACGGAAGTTGCGTACGTCCTTCCCGAGTTATTGAGCTTGACAATGAACCGCATTGCGGTAACATAATTAACAAAAAAAAAAAACTGAAAAAAGTTTATCCTTTCCAATTATCTATAAACGTTATCTGATTATGGTTGAAAGTAATATCAGTAAAAACTGAAAATGGCCAAGTAGAAAAAACATGTTTGTGTAAGGAATGTTTTTGATGACTAATAAAATCCAGATTGATCCGGGAAGAAATTACGCCGGGGGATTCGCATTTTAATTTCACCCATTGAAATTAGCAAATATTTTGAACTGGTGCAAATAGTGACCAAGGGTCAATCAATGCACTATTCAGGGTTACGGATATCCGTGCCAGCAGTTGGGTAAGTGTTTCTATAGCGTCAGCACAAATCGGTCACAATGACCGAGCAATGGCACAGCAACTGTAGTGCATTTTTGGCATCCGTCAGACGTTATTTTAACATTTAAAGACCGTTAACGCAATGCACTCTGATCCAGCATTTTGTCCACCAAACTGTTGACGAGATCAACGGCGCCAAACGGGTCAATTATTTACCGTGGGAAGATTGTTGGTGCGAAATATTTTTCACACCGCATCCCAAAAATTGATTTAAATCAACAATTAAGTATATTTACCAATGGAAAGTCAATATGAATGTCGAGGTTTATTCGTCGGTAACCAAAAAATTACTCCATTAATATTGGACATTTAGTTATAATATTGTTACAAAATTTTGTCATAATGGTTTACCTTGGTAACCATATTAATATAAAATTTTGTACAAACTTTACATAAATGCTATATATAAGTTTTATGTAAACCTAACTTTTCAATATGCTGCATTATTTACATAAACATGATGGTTCACAAATTAAAATATACATTTTTCAACTTTTGCAAAACCAAAAATTGTTTTCTTGACTTAATTATGAATTAAAACCAGGAGAAATTTCTTAAAATTGTTTACATAGAATGGCATGTCCCGCACTGACGACAATATATTTTTAAAATATAAACGAAATATATTTTTCGTGTAGAAAATATATTCCGGCAATAAGAATAATGTTTAATTTATATTTGTTTATAAATTCCATTATATAAATTTATAAAATATAAAATAGAATATATTTTGTATATAAAAAATTTACAAAAAGTGGCAATAAGTATAATAAAATAGAATATATTTTGACGGATATATTTTCATTCGTGAGGGGGTGCAAAAATACAACCAAACTAGTCTACACCAGTACCGTGATATAAATTGTTACAATTCTAAATTATAACTCCAAGGTTGATAATTTTTCCCACAGGGATAAAAATATACACGGAAATATATTTTAAATTTCTATTTTTTATATAAATTAAATATATTTTTTCGATAAAATATATATTTATTTTATATATCATTTATATAAATTATTGCCGCTTTATGAATAATTTATAAGTCACGTATATATGTGAAATATACACGAATATATTTTGAATATATAAAATATATGGAAAATATATTTTAATTTATATTGTTGTCCGTGTGGGTTGTAAAGTAAAATGTAGTTATATCATTGTAACCACTGCTACAAATGAATAAATAAATAAATAAATTTTTAATCAAAAACTTTTGGTTTACAATTACTTTCTCTTTGGTTCAAACTGAGTGACTGGTTGTCATGATCAGGACCATGAGCCTGTCCATAGTTTCGTTCAATAACAAACTGCCGCATTTGAGACAATAACCTCTCGTCGTGCGTTGTAACATCAGGACACGAGGATGAAGCTAAATGATCCATCTACGAATTAATGTTCGCAGTTTTGGCTGCGGCTCCGGTATGTGTCGATTAGTAATAGACGTACAGCATAAAATAATATTATTCGACTGAATTGTGGAATGCTCGAGCAGAGTGAAGCTTTTGACTGCGACATTGATCGATTTGCGTCTCGTGCATTGTACCCTCGAGTGGCGCAATTCGTAGATAGCAGTGGCGATGTCGTATGTCTCCTGTTCGTATGTCAAAGTCGACATTCAAATAGGTTATCGGCAGCACTCAACGTGACGTCCCGTCCTGACGCACACTTTTTATCCCGCCGCTTAAACTACCCTTCATATTGTTGTTATTGCGTTAAGCGAAATGAAATTTAATGGCAATGAAAATTCGTAGTTACTCTTCGATAATGGAATTCATAACATTTTATGTATTTTTTTTTTTCTAACCGCTCGCTCGAAACTTTGACTGACTTGTCGAACCGACGAAAATTCTAAAAAAAACTAAAAACTATTCCTCGTCGTTTAAATTCAACATTTTTTTAATAACTCTGCAACATGCAGGCTGCAATTTTTATTTATTCGTTTTTTTTTTTTTGTTTTTTTTTTATTCCAATAGAGCATTCATCGCAATCATTTTTCATTCGGAACCCCGCATTTTTTATTGTCAAGAACAAAATAACTCGTAACCTATAACATTGGACAAAAGAGATCCAAAACAGTTTTGAAAAATAAAAGTATCGCTACTACTGGAAAAACGGCTCCCAAAAAAACAGTTAATTTTACAAATTATACGAATGAGGTTACGTAATAATGACGTAGAGCATCGCCCTGTCTCTACGCGGGATTAAATTTTTCCATGAAAATACAGCAAGTTAGCATGAAATTTATTTCGTAGCGAAGTGGTACGCGGTTAAAGCTTCGTTGTAAAAATATGGACAAAAAGAGGAGGAAAAAAAGTACGCGGTGAAAAAAAAAGAGGTAAAAAGGAGAAGAACAAAATGCGCACACTGCTAAACCGCCAGCATTCATATTCATTTGCGAAGGCCTGTTCCCTCTCTCTCGCTTTGAGTATTTAAAATACCTCTGAGTATAAAAAAAAATCGCGCAGTTATCATGCGCGTAATAGCCGCAAGCGGAGGCCACAGGATCATCGCTTTTAGTTTCGTTATTATATACGTTCATAAGTTCGCGAAGTGTCAAGTATGCCATTCAAATATTGTTTACATTCAACCGTTTCCAGTTTTTCTTCTTTCTTTTTTTTTTCATGCAGCTTTCCTCCCTCATTTATCCCGAGTATTTATCACAATTTTTTCGCTCAATTAAGATTCAACAAAAAAAACTTTGCAGAAAAATCTTTGTATGGCTGACCGTAGTTTTATTATAAGTACTCGAAAAAACTCATCAATAACGATTTTTTAAGTAGGAAACTTTTAAGTTGGCCGCCATTTTGTGACCGCTCGAGCGGCCATCTTGTAACTCCAGATGGACGACATTACAAGATCTAAAAACATATTTTATATGAAGTTGAAGTTTAAAACGGTTTGAGAAAAAATTATATATGTTTTATAAACAAGCAAGTTAAACAATTTAGTCATCTAAATATTATTTTATAATTAACAAAATCCAACTAGCACTGCGATACACTTAAAAATAATGGTCAAAATGAGAATTTCCATCTGACAAAATAGTGAAAAGCTTACATGAATTAAGGTAAGATTGATTTTCGTCGTAACAAGAACGCAAAGTTTTTGAATAATTCCGTTGTACAGCAATATGGACGACACATCAACGATGCAGTGTCACAATGAACAGTCAGTATGCATTCGTCCTGTTAATTCAGTAGAAATTTATGGTCAAACATGGAGTTTCCACGTCAGCAAACGGAGAACCCAGGGAGGCAGTTAGTCATATTTGCTAACGAAGGGGAACAAAGGCCAACTAAGATATTACATTCCAAGACAAAGACGCGGCAAATTATTATCACAGAAATATCAACTCGCAGATTTTCAGATTAAGTCGTTCTGCTGAAATAAATAAGGGTTCAGTCTAAACTCAAAAGTTTTTAATATTATCATGTGAAGATTAAAATTAAAACTGCTGTTTTTAAATTTAAACATTTGACTCTCAATAAAATTCTAATACCTTTTTACCTCAATTTTTTTTCCCAAATTAAGACACAATTTATATTTTTGAAAACAGGAAAATTGTTGTTATAAAAGTAACATCTGTGTTGAACTTGACATTTCATTCGCCAGGTGGCGTTTTATAAAATTAAATGATAATCAAGTACTCGTTACAATTTAGAATATAATTTTTTCATTTTCTGTTAGGCAATCTATCCCTAGTAAAAAGGATCATACATAGTCCATACATAAAACATATATTATCAATATATTATCAATACATTAACAATATATTGACAATATATTGACCATATATTGTCCATACATTGGCCATATATTGATAGTATTTTAAAATTGCTTTTATATTGGCAACACATAGTCCATATATGAAAAATATGCAAAATATATGGTCAATATATTGTCCATATATGATCAATATATTGTCAATATATTATCAATATATGAACAATATATGATTTGCTGAAAATAATATATTGTCAATCTATTGATAATATATGGAAAATATATTATCTTTTTTACTAGGGAATCCTAACTCTCAAAATCAATATATATTATTAGGTTTTATAAAAAAACTCGCCACGTCTTGGCGTATCGGTCGGGGCATTTGCATCCCCTTATGATAATCGTGTGTAAATACACGTACGCGCATTAACAATCTTGTGTATAATTTCCGGTTCGAGCCGTCTGTTGTGGTTTGTCAGATGGTAAGTTTGATTGGCACGAGGAACGCTGCGACTGTCACGCCAGACGTCGGTGTTATCTTCCTAGATCGACAAGTCGCATCAAATACTTTACCAGCCAAAATAGAATCGATAACGTCTTACAAGATCTGAATTCGTTTCGTTAAAATGTCTCTCGCAGAATGCGCTGAAAACATTTTTCGCATCTTAAAAGACACGAAATCTGACACGATAACAGATGGGAACGAAAAAAAAAAGAAGATAAGAATTTTAAATTCTCGTTAAAAATAACCGGGGGTTTTTTCCTCATCCGCCGTATGATGACATTTGTAATTGATTTTCATCGTGAGGAAAAATGCTTTTTAATTTCACGACCAGCGGAGCGATTCTACGACTTGATTTTTTTTATAACCGGGGCATCATTTTTCTGTCATTTTCAGTGGCCGTTCCCCCCGTTGGACAACGGACATGACGTACAACTGACCAGCAGATTGACGCACACCTGACCCACATTTCAACCAACGAAATGAATCTCCATCAACTTCTCTTTTCAATTTCACTCCTTTTTTTTGCGTCTCCTCTTTTTCGGTTTGTTTATTCGGTTTATTCTCGTTTTCGGAAAAAAAAATTCGCCATCCCTATTTTTTACACCGTTGCACACGAACGGCAATTCTTTTTTTTCTGACCCTCCCTCTGTGTCAGATGGTAATTTCCTGGTATTTTTGCTGCTAAGTGAAATTCAATCGTGACGCCTTACGATTTACTATCTTCTCGTTTTCAGTGTAAACAACGTAACCAGCATCATCAAGAGTAGTCTCATACATGCGCATCAGCATACAAGACGTCACTGTTAGATTGAATATAATCGTACTGCGAAATTTGCTTCACTAAACTCAGCTCCTCGCCAGCTTCTCTGTCATCCTGATGTCAAAGTGATACGGCCCCATCGTCCTCTGTGAAACACTATCAAGATCCAAATAGTAAGTGTAAAATCAATAAAATCAAATGAACTCTTATCTGATTGCCACGTGCATTTCATAAGTGCATGTGTACTTTTAAAGACCAATTATTTTACGTCATTATCACGATGACAGTTATCGTTGAATATGCGATGAATACAAAGAAACTTTTCCTTGTTGATTCAGTATGTTAACAAACGTTAATTTGTAAACGAACAATTGAATAACAACATTTCAGTTAGTTAAACATTTTTAGTATCAAAAATAATTAGAAAATCCCTAGTGAAAAGGATCATATATTGTCCATACATAAAAAGTATATTGATAATATATTATTTAAAAAATCATATATTGACCATATATTGACAATATATCATCCATATATTGTCAATGTATTTTCAATGTATGGTCAATATATAAACAATATTTTGACCATACATAAACAATATATTGCCAATATACAGTCCATATATAAAAAATTTTTAAAAATATATGGTCAGTATATTATCAATATATTGGCATATATTGCTAATATACTAACAATGTCTTGTGAATATATTTTGTTCATATATTGTCAATATATGATTTGATGGAAAATAATATATTGTCAATCTGTTGATAATATATGGACAATATATAATCTTTTTTACTAGGGATTTTGAATTCATTTTACGGTTTTATTATTAAGAATATAATTTAATTTTTAAAAAACTATCGAAATAAGGTATGACCGTATTTTAGAATTTTTATTATTGTATTATTAATTTTAAAATTATTAGTTTGTTAAATTTCTATCAATTTCTTATTTTTCTTAGAGAGATAAAATGTTACGCATAAAACCAATAGTAAACAGTGTCACAAATAAATGGTCGTGTGAGGTGGTAAAACGTAACTGGAGTACCATCACAGTTGCGGATACCCAAGAGAACCATGGGAGTGACGCAAACGTCCATTACGACGAAGCTAAGTCTTTCAAAGAGATACCGGGACCCAACCCATGGCCTGTTCTGGGCAACACTTTTCGTTTCCTTCCGTATATCGGTAAGTTCCCAATAGAACGAGTCTATCAATAAGCTCTACATTTCATTCCATCTCCAAAGAAAAGTAAAAAGTTTAGTTTCAAAGGTTATTTTGAGAATACTTTTTAGAATTTAAATTGGCAGCCATTTTGAAACGCGAGGCGGCCATTTGGTGTCGCCCATATTAATTAGTTATGGATGATGTTTGAAGCGTCATCTATTTAAAATGTAAGAAGTTTAGTTTTCAAGATTATTATTCAATTATTACATCTTTTACCACGAAATATTGAAAAAAAAAAAAATTTTTTTTTTTTTTACTAATTTTTCATCAATTCTCATGTTTTGTGAGTATAAACTTTTTGATCAAATACCTAACCGACCAATTACAGTCTGCCATTTTAAACTTGAATATTTCGTTAACGTGATTGCACCTCAATTAGATGGTTAATATTTTTTAAACTTTGCCAGAGTTATCTTCAATATCTAAAGTTAGTTGCATTAGGTTTTTGAAAAATCTGCTATCTCGTTTGGTCAAAATAAAAAATAATATCTGTTTCGCTGCATATACACTGTAAAAGTTTCCCATTAAAACACACGAAAAAATGCATTGAAAATGTCAATATTTAAAAAAAAAAATTTTTTAAACTTTATTGAATCAACATATTTGACTAATAGACAAGAAATCAACGTTCCTAAATGCAACGACAGAGGCGCCACTAACTGAAGCACTGAGAATTTTTAAATAATTAAAATATCATTTGCGAAAGTTTCGTCATTTACCACCACGTGACGCCACTAAAAAGTTTTTACTCGCTATTAACCTTCACTCAGAACAAAATTTATATTTTTAATCCAAAATAATTTATAAACGATAAAAAAAATATGAAATGATTTTATAAACAGGGGAATTTCACAATGATTCAATGTACCATCAGTTGCTAAGCTTCCATCAAAACTATGGCTCCATGATGAGGTTAGAAAAACTTCTCGGACGCCGATCGTCGGTTTTTCTTTTCGATCCTGACCTTTGCGAAAAGATGTACAGGTTAGAAGGAACTTGGCCCAGCAGGGTTGCTGTTTTGTCACTCAAGTATTATCGTGAAAAAACCAACTGGAACGACGGCCTTTCTGGCTTAGCAACTAGGTTAGGATTTTGAAAACAAGTTTGTTTTGTTTACAAATTTCTGAGTTTATTTTTGTTCGCTTGTTTGCATAGCAACGGCAAGGAATGGCACAATTTTCGTACCAAAGTTAATCAGCCGATGATGCAGCCCCGGACGGTCAAACCGCATGTTGGGATAATCGACGAAGTAGCCTCAGAAATGGTATCCTTCGTTCGAAGTTTGCGAAACCCAAAAACTTTAGAACTTCCGGATACGTTCAATAATGAGCTTAACAAGTGGGCTTTGGAATGTAAGTTAGCCAAGTTAACCACGTGATAATAGTATGACGAGCTGAGGTACAACAATTACTTCTGTTTGTAGAAAGCTAACCTATAAAACAAAATCTGTTTATCATTCAAAATTCTTCAATAACGCAAGTTAACACATTTTTTTTCTAAAATTGATGAAACCGCTTTCATAGGTTTACTTTTTATAAAAAACGGTAACGATAATATATAAGAAATTATATTTTCATCATCAATTTTATTGATACTCCTTGATGATTAAAGCGAAATAGAAAATCATAAAAATTCATTATGAATATTTCATAATGAAGACCTCTATGATTGCGAAACAAGGATTTTTTGGTAGATCATAGAATTTCATCAACAAACTTTCATAATGAATAGTTATGATTGAATTGATCATTGATTGAAGAATTCATACAATTTAATGAATTTTATTGTTAAATTTGTTTCCAATATAAAATCATAACTATTAATGTATTAATAGGATATCATTATGAAATATTCATATATATATTTTTTCCTCGCTCAAAACGAAAATATGTTAGCATCTCTGCAAGCTGCCAACATTATTTTTCTTTTCTCGTAAGGAAAAGTATTTTTCCTCACTCAAAACGAAAACATGTTGGCATCTCTGCAAGCTGCCAACATTATTTGTCTTTTCTCGTAAAGAAAAATATTGTTCTTTACTTAGGGACAACTAGTTTTAAAGTTGTCCAACATAAAACCAGTTTTCCCTACGTGAAGAAAAATACTTAAAAAATACAAATTATTGGAATTTGAAATTATGTATTAACTGATTAATTATAATAACATTAATTCACAACTAATGAATTCTTTGAAAACATGAATTTGGAACTTATAATTGGCAGCCATCTTGTGGCAGCTCAAGCGGCCATCTTGTGACATCCAAGCTGGCTCTCATTTGAAAATCTAAAGACATTTGTATGTTCTGACACTAAAATTTCTGACATTAAATAGTTTATCAATTATTTGATACTAACAAAATTAATATAAAAAAAACTAAATAGTTTTATGTATTGATAAAAATGTCATTGTCATATTTCAGCAATAAGTGCAATTGCCTTGGAATCTAGATTAGGATGCTTGAATCCTAACCAAGACAAACAATCTGAGTCTCAGCAGATGATCGATTCCGTTCACGAGATGTTCGATTTGTTCTACAAATTGGAAGTGAATCCATCCTTATGGAAATATTACGATACGAAAAATGTTAAGCGATTGTTCAAGTCCCTGGACACGATTAATCGGTAATAATGTTTGCCTGAAAAAGTTCCGTTAGTTTTAAACTATTTATTTTGAAACTGTTTGCAATTGTTCGGCGAGATTCGATGAACAGCTGGAATGGTCATACGAAAAAGGTTGAAATTGCAGAATTTCTGCGACCCGAATCACGTCAGCCCAAGAACGAATGAAACAATCGCTCACAGCTGACGCACACAACCGGAGCATTCTACAGAGATTGCTTGATATCGACGAGCAAACCGCTGTCGCGATGTCTATGGACATGTTAATTGCTGGCATCGATACGGTAAATTTTCAATAAACTTTCCAGACACAGTCATTTCACAATTAGTATTATAGAATGAAAGAAAAAAAAACGAAGTAAAAACATTTTCACCGTCGACATGGCGTTGAGTTCACATCCACTCATTCGGTCCAAATTTATCACTTATTGTTTTTGCGACACAA
Organism: Trissolcus basalis; assembly: GCA_025266255.1. Lineage (NCBI taxonomy): Eukaryota > Metazoa > Arthropoda > Insecta > Hymenoptera > Scelionidae > Trissolcus > Trissolcus basalis. The sequence goes on along the minus strand of JAAMPD010001697.1, from coordinate 22,179 downwards.
CAGTTTCAAGTGAAATATTATCATTTTTCTCCGTTCCATAATAACTTTTTTTTCGTAGAAACATTTTGTAATGGAAATAACGTATGAATTTTTATTACATTACCATATGGGAATAGTTTGAAACTACAGCCCAATCTATGCAAAGTTAAATTGTTCAATATTGTAATGGAACATTGTATCGGTTATTTGTGGTTATGATCGTATAACTTACCTGTGATTTAATAAAGTGTAATAGTTTTTTTTTTGCAGACCAGTTACGCTGCTGGAATGTTACTTTACCATGTAGCAGCGAACCCCCGCATTCAGAAAAAATTGAACGAGGAAATCGACAATGTCCTTGTGACAAAAGACTCGCCCGTCACCTACGAAGCGTTACAAAAAATACCTTACTTGAAAGCTTGCATTAAAGAGACGCTGCGACTCAACCCCGTTGCCATAGGTGTTCTCAGGACAATGAACACTAACATCGTTCTTGGGGGATACCAAATTCCAAAAGGGGTCGGTCAAATTTATATTTTTACTTCAATTACACTGGTTCTGTCATGTATTCACGGAGGAAAAACATGTTATAAAAATTATTATAACATCCCTAGTAATAGAATAGTAAAGTAAAAAAGATCATATATTGTCTATATATTATCAATAGATTGACAACATATTATTTTTCATAAACTCATATATTGTCAATATATGCCAATATATTGACAATATATTGATAATATATTGACCATTTATTTTTCAATATTTATCATATATCGACTGTATATTGACAATATATTAGCAATTTTCCAAAAAAATCAATATATTGTTCATAGATTGGCAATATATTGTCTATGTATGGTCAATATATGATTTTTCAAATA
>JAAMPD010001697.1:0-21299 GCA_025266255.1 Trissolcus basalis | reverse complement strand
TATGTATGGTCAATATATGTTTTATATATAGACAATATATAATTCTTTTCACTAGGGATATTGTAACCCAGATATATCTTGCACATCTTGTATAAATTATCTTTTAAACTTATTAGACTTTTTATTATAATTTACAATAAAATTTACAACATCATGTAGTAAAAATGATTAGAAAATTATATTTAAATTTGTCAAAAGCTACACATATGTCTAGATTACAATAAGTTAGTATAAGTACAATAAGTAATAGTAATTTTATTGATAAGTTTAATAATTCATATAATATGTTTTTTCTGCGTGTTCAAAATGGTCATTCGTTTATTTATATATATTATAATTTAAAACAAAAATCCTGTCAACACACTTCAGCTGTGTGAAAAAAATGAGATAAATATTTTAGAGAGAAAAGTTGCAACAATTTTTATCACATTTATATAACTTTTATCAAACAGTTTCATAAGTGGAGGAAAGAATCCATTTTTGATAAAAATTATAAAACTGTTTAGTTAAAAATACCACAAAATTGAATAATTTACATTAAATATTTGGTCATTATTATGAAATAGTTTTTCAATTTGTATCAAAAAGTTTGATCATTTCTTTTTAAAATAATTTCTTTACTTCACTCATAAAACAGTTTGGTAAAAATTATACAGATTCTGGTAAAAATTATTCCAACTTTTCTCTCCATGTATGAAATGACAAAGATCCAAAATGTTTTTCGTATTCAAACCGTGGGAAAAAATGATAGATAAAATTAAATCTTTTCATATTTAAATTATTAACTTTACAAACAAAATTATTAACATTTTTTTTTATTCAAATGGGCGCTGGTTTTGGGTTTTTTATAAAACAGACATATGAGGATCGCAAAATTTCAAATTCATATTTCGTAACTAAACAAAATCAATTGTCTACATAATATTAGTTAATTCAATTTTTAACTCCGCAAATATTTTCTTTTATAATTTTCCTATTCTCATTATAAACTACCTCTAAATTATCGTAAAATTTTAATTTTTTATTAATATTTTGTGATTCGTATACACATAAATTTTGTTCTTTCATTGAACATTCGATTTGAAATATCAAAAGACGTCGCACATAATATTTTTTAGTTAAATAACTTCCATAGCCGAAGTTTGCAAATCGTAAGAAGATTTCGATCAAAATACGTTCTAGCAAGGTTTGGCTCTCTACCCTCATCCAGATATCGCAAACAAGCATAAAGCAGAAACTTGGCGATTTTCAGACTGATGTGATAGCGGTACATTCGGTGATCTCAATGGACCCGAAGAATTATCCGCAGCCGAGCGAGTTCATTCCCGAGAGGTGGATAAGGGGCAATAGCGAAGCGCCACCGGCCAAAGAGGCACACCCATTTGCCTACATGCCCTTTGGTTTTGGGCCACGCACCTGCATCGGTAGACGGTTTGCGGAACTCGAAGTAGAAACTCTTGCCATGAAGGTACGAAGAGATAACTCAGCGTTGTGTCATAGACGCTTTTCAAAGATTCGCCATTTAATTGAGCCATATCTTTTCTGGTTACTCCGACTCGCAGAAAACTTAGAAAAGCTCTTCTCTCCCGGCGAGGGCTTCGTCGGTATAATCAGTTTAATTTATCAACTTGTCACGTTTGAACGAGTATATTTTTGTTACAAAAAGTTTTATCCGGTTTTATCGCCACTCAACATTTGACGGGGATTTTAATGGAAGTTTCATCTTTTTTTTTTTTTTCGTGAATGATTTATTGCGAGGTTTCAAAATTTTTGCTTCTACTATATTGGCTTGACCTTTTCAGATGCTGCGAAACTTCCGGTTGGAGTGGCACCAGCCTCCTCCACAAATCAAACACCATTTTATATCCACTGTAGGATCGCCTTTGAAATTCAAAGTGATAGACCGAACTTGAAACGTGGCAAAAGTAAAAAATCAAACTTTATTGGTGATATTATTTTCATCAAATACTTATATTATAGCCGTTACATTCGCGGCCATTTTGTAACCGTGGCGGCCATCTTGGGATGCTGTTTGGGCAAGAGTGAGGGAGATAATTTTTCATTGTTTGTTATCTGCTTACTGTTCAGTTAATCAAAAATAAAAATGTGTCTGTAATTTTTAGTATCTGTGGATTATTTGTAGTTTTAATCTTCGAATTTTTGTTACAACCCGCAATGTTTATCATTTTGGGTACATAATTCACAGTATGAGAGACTTGAATACAAAATCATCAGTGTAATTTAATTAAACGTAAGATACGTAATCTTGTCGCTGCACGGCGTAAATGTATTAAAACGTTATCAATGCCACGGAGCTTAATGTATTCTCCTGGCTCCAGTCACGAAACTTTCTGAGGAATAATATAAGTCAGGCCGCATTAGCAACGGAGGATCCTTCACAATTCAGACATGCGAATCACGTGCGACGACGCGTCCGTTTAATTCCTCGCCAAGACAAAAAGTCCGAGATCTCAATCAGAACCGACGAAAGGCACCTACGTGTCCCGCGAGATGCGAAAACGTTCGACGTTCTGTTGCAACGTCCCAATAAAATCACTTTTTCAACGAAACTAATCTGATGAAGACTAATTCACTTCAATCAGAGACATTGTGATATAAATAATCACTGACCATTTTTTTGTCAATAATTTTTCGACAAAATAAAAGCTCAAACTGATTTGTAAAACTTGAATTTGTTCGTTTTGTGAAGTGCCACCTAGCGGATTGTTTCGAAAATGTAATAAAATTAGTTTGTTAATCATTTTTGTACTAATTAAGTTTTTGATAAAATATAAGGACATGAATAAGTTGTAAAAAGCTCTAAATTTACATATTTTATGGAGTGCCACCTGGCGGATTTTTTTGAAACGGGAGTATTTTCCATTTTCGGTCATTTTTTACATTCAGCAACTCGATTTCGATGAAACCCAAGTTATCAAAGTTGTAAAAGGCTCTGAATTTACTCATTTCACGAAGCGCCACCTCGCGGATCTTTTCGAAACAGTGATATAATCAATTTCGTAATTTTTTACATGGAAAATCATTTTATTAGCGAAATTCTTATATTTCTAAGTCGTTCATTTTTCATTTTACAATTAATTTTTACCGCTAAAAAATCGTTCTAAGCATGGATTCATTTATTTTACCAAACGCCACCTGGAGGTTTATCAAATAAACAAAATAATCCCAATACAGCAAACTGTTCAGTCATTTATTCATTTATTTCAATAGATTCAATTTCTCATCAAAATCTAAGTATAAAAATTAAAACAAAAAGAAGATTTAAAATATTTTATAAAGCGCCACCTGGCGGATGAATGAAGCATAGCGAAACTAATTAGTTTTCACGACTTTTTCTTCTTATTTATTCTTGTATTCAAATTATCAATTTTTCTTGTAATTAAATGAATTGGAAGGTTAAGAAATCAAGTTTAAAAATTACATTGACTCTTAAAATGTACGTTGATGTTTATTAGGATGATTGCCAGTGTGCAAAGTTTGCGTATCGTGGCTCGGAAGCATTAACACAAAAATAATAGCTAAGGTCGTGATCGTCGGCCGTAAAAAGTCGTGCACTTCGCGCGTTCGTTCCCTTTATATCATACCAATTAAATACAACAAAGTGACTCCGTGGGGAATACGGGGGCGGCGCTATAAAATATGACTTTTAATTAAACGACTTTTATAGATACGAACATACTCGCGCGCACATGCTCCCACGTGAAGTGATTCTGCTCGCTGTTGCGTTTCGCAATGTATAAATAACATCCCGAAATAATGTCGCTTTTTTTCATCCCGAGTAATCATATTTTTAACTTAATTATCAAATAATTTTAGGATTTATTTATTTATAAATATTTTTGTGTTTGTTCAAAAGGTATCTAATGTTGACAAGTCTGCTACTGTTTTTTCCTGTTTTTTTTTCATTTTTATCAATTATGGAGGAAAACGTGAAATTCGACGTTTTTAGGTCGATTCAATATTCGACTGATGAAATTAAATAAGCAAAAAAAGGTCGCAAAATTTCAACAGCGATACCAATAAAATTCGGAATTTGATAATAACGGCCGGGGAATTTCGTTTCGCTTCTTATTAGAGCAAATATTGACAAGCATTACATCGGAGATAAACCAATCAATTATGAAAAACGTCGAATGATATTGCACACGATGAAAATGCATTTTAATACCGTCGATGAAAGATGGGCTCATTCGCTGTCCGTCCTTCTTTGACGTTTCTTCGCCTGGCATCACCGATGAAATGCAAAAATAGAAAAAAAAAAAACTCCCGACAACCAGTAATCCGATAAAAAAATTTGATTTTCCCTTAGATAATGATTGTGCGCTAATGGCTCAGTCATCAATATTTCAAACTCGTGTCAAAATTTATCCCCAGAAGTAAATATTTTAACGCAAAGTTCCTTAATCAAATTTTCAATGAATAGAAACCAATTCTGCTTTCCCTACAATTTTATAAACGCAAAAAATATCAATTTTTTAATTTCGTCTGTTTTGTTCTCAAACATTAAAGAAGCATTTTTGCATTTTAAAAATTTTTTAGAATTTTTTGTGACTGAATTTGAATTGTAAAAATGGTGTTCGGAAAAAAAAAACGNTAAAAATTGAAGTAAATTTTCTAGTTAGTTTTCAAGTTGGACAAAAGTATTCATTGACGGGAAAAATATAACTTGGAAACAAAGTTGGGATATAAAAATGGCGGGAAGTCGTAAACAGTTTGGAACGGTTTGATGCAATAAAAATTGTTGAAATCGCGTCAAGCTGTAAGTCTAACTTGCGACTTTAGTCGGGCGCGTTTCGCAGCGTCGTTTTCTCGCAAGAATAACGAGACGGTTTTCCTACGTCCCGACTTTTATTTCGGCCGCACGGAAATCGGAAACTGTAGAGTCGGATGCTCCTCCATAGTTCCGTCGGAAATCGTAGTACGCTCCATTAAGCCCATTGATCTCGCAGCATTTTCTTAAAACAGCGACTCTCCCCCCACCCCCGACCTACCCCGCTGATTGATTCGCAATTTTTCTTTTCAACCTCCACTCCATCCTCAATCGCTCCTTAACAATCAAAACAAACTACAAATTTCATCATTTTATTTATCAACTTCTGATCATTTCCACACAATTTGTTCACCTTTTTCACAGTGTAATTTGATAACTTTTTTATTTTAATATAGAAACTCAACTTTTATTTTAATTTAAAAATAAAAAAATTCGTTTGAGATGTTAAGAGGTTTCAAGTAGATTTGAAATATACGAAAGCTTGTTTTAATTTTGATTTCTTTTAGAATTTAAAAAACCTCCTAATTCTCATACCTTCCTGTTATACAATCAAGAAAAGAGTGAAAGTTCAACCGCAGCCTTGAATTCATCACGGTAAAAAATCCAATAAAAAGTATGTCATACTTCTGCTTTATCAAAAATATATATAAACATACAAAATTCTATATTAGATATATAGAACATTAATATTATTTATTTTAAAATTAAATTTTTCATTAAAACAAAAATTATTTTTTTACTTTCGAATATAAATTAATATTTTGTCTAGTTCGAAACGTATATAAATATACAAAATTATATGTTAGATCCATAGGACATTCATATGATAGAATATATAATATTGAAATTTTTTATTCAAAAAATACATTTTTTTACAATCAAATACAATTCAAAATTTTTGTCTAATCTAAATTATATATAAATGTATAAGACATGTATAACATCCATAACATATAATTTATAATTTAAAAATGATCAATTTGAAACGTGACAGTTTAATTTAATTTTGCAATTGTTTGTTTGAATTGTTCAATATATAAAAATGTACAAAACTGGATTAAAAGAGTGCGCGTGTCTAAGAAAAGAAAATGGACAAAAGTGCTTATTTATGGCACATCAGGAGTATTTTAGATCTGAGCGAAATCGGGATCAAATAACAGAAACCAATTGGAAAGCTGCTTTGCAGATGTCCAAACTTTTATTATCCTCTAACGTAGGATTGCGGAAGCACCTGTCCAAAAATAATAACTCCGTATTAAGGTGACAGCAAACGAAGAGGATTTCCTATTTTGATATCAAATTTTACTTAGAATTATTATTATTATTATACGTCCAGAAGTTTATTCATCTTACTCGTACTTGTCAAGATTATAAATGACAAAGGAAACTGCAAATCGCAATTTTTTCCAGATTAAATCACAGAAATGTCATCATTAAACTTACTATTCAAAAGTAAGTGACAAAAACAAAATTACTTTTCAAGAAGAACAAAAAATATTTACTCTCAAAAATTAAATTTTCACACAATTCAAACATGAAATTTAAACACCAAAAAGTCGAGAAAAAATTTTTAATATACCATCTGATTAAATAAAAATATAAAATTTGCAACAAAGAAGGAACGGAACAATTTACAAAATGTCAAATTTAAATTGGGACATTGAAAATTAAAAGTCGAATTAAAATGTGGGTATCGGTAGGTCGGAATAAATTTGTTTTGATTACTTTCGAAATTTTAGAAAAAGTTGAGCTCCTCAAAAACTGTGTTAACCTGATACAAGTTAGTCACGATAGTGATACCAATTTGAATTTGAATTTGCGATAAAAAAATTGCGATCAAAAATTGTCCCTCCTGGTGTGACCTGATTCCCTGATAGTTTCGATGCAAATATGAAAAGAATTTTGCACATTGACAAATTATATTTGAACAAATTGGACGGTAGTGGTTGAGCGTGCCAGGCGATTAGGAAAACATGATCCGATAACCAAAAGTATACACAATTCAGCGTTTCTAATTTCTAATACAGTTTGAAATGCAATTTTAAAAATAGACGATTTGAATTAAACAAGCTAAACTGATTTATCATTCGGACAAATTTCCATCGGGTTTAATCAATTTAAATTCATTTTATTCGAACATTGGAAATAATTTAACTTTAAACTCAACTCTGTCAATGAAAACAAATTTATCAAAATGGATATGTCGTGGGAACATTTTTTTTTTCTTTTGCAAAAAAAGTTTTTTTTCACAATTTGTCAGAAAATAAAATCTGGTGCATTCAAAATGGTACCAGTAACTCTATTAGGAACACATGTGAAATTGTGAGAATCAGTTTAGAGCAGTAAATTTCAATCAGTCCGTTTTACGTCAGTAGCACCTGGAGGAAACACTGCAATCCTTTCATAAATGATGTGCCAAGGGTCTTCAATCAGTGTTTGCTTTCTTTTACCATTTCCCTTCTGCTTTACTTCCAGTTTTATTATTCTTTTACTTTCTTTCTCTAACATCAAATTGAAATAGAAATATTGCCAAAGGCAAAGTCCTAACTATTGAATGGCACAAAAGAAACCCTCTTTGGTGCACTGGGTCAACTCCTCTACGGTTCCTTACTTTTTTTTTTCAAACAAAAAATTTGTAATGGAGTCAAATAAAAGTTCATGAAAAATAAGTTCATAAATCTTACAATTATCAAAGCAAAAACATTTCCTAGTTTCAATTTTGTACCCTTTTTTATACAATTTTATATCTATACAATCGAAGATATAATTTCTGAAAAATATAATAAATTTATATACAATTTCAAAAATGAATTATTTTTTAGATGACGAAATTTTTTTTCTAATTTATTTGGCTTTCTAGGTCGAAATAAAGTTTTGTGGATGGCGTTTTTTTTTTTTTTTTTACATTTTCTTAATTTTCCGAGACACTGAAAATGGAACGATCCATGTTAATTCACGTGTACAAATCGCAGACGTCTTGCACAAGTTCTGCTCGAACATTCTGAAAGATTGCAGTCTTTATTAAGTGATAACATTTTGACGTCTTATTGTTGTTGAATCGCATCTCTCGTTTGATGCCAGGCAACTTAATCAAACTTTAACAATAAAAAGAAAGCAGAACAATTTTCATTATACAAAATCATACATTTTTCACAACAATTTTCATATTAAAAGTTGCGAATTCAGATCAACACGTTTATGCACAAGCTGTTCAATAATTATACCAATTTAATTCGTCCAAATTGATATCCTATAACAATATATATATAATATTGCTAAATTTATCAAATCGTTTTTTTTTTTTCGTTTACAAAAGTTGAACAAATTTTCCTTCTTTCTTTTTCATTTTAAATTTTGATTTAGAAAATTTAATTGTACACGATTTTTTTTATGAAAGACATCATTTTTTATTTCGTTGTATATCTGGTAACATTTTGTAAACCATCACGAGGCTGTGTGGATGTAAGTAAAACACAACTATCGCTTGTTTCAAAATTCGCCGCACGATTTCCAATAAGCGGAAGCTCGTTCGTTGCTGAAGACGGACACTGTCTGCGGAGCCTTGAGAGAAGCGATCGTGATCTGTAGACCAAGACGCGTGAAAATGTTATTTTCCTCGCTCATGACGCACTTGATAGAAAAGCATGCAGTTAGAAAAAAAACCAACCGAGAGAAAAAACTCAGACATTAAGAAAAATTACACAAAATTAACAGAAAAAAAGGAAACTTCACACGCAGACGGACAAAATTCATTTCTATTTTTTAATCTGACAAAAGTAATTGGCTTGTGAAATCCAATTTGATAAAAAAATAACGAAATACATTTTTTTATTAAGTCCCACCTGGGGGATTTATTAAAACTTACGTTTTTCTATAAATCTTACAATTTGTGTTACAAAATTTATGTTTTGCAAATTTCCATCAAACTTGAAAAGAGGAGGGGGGTAACAAAAAGTAAGAGAAATAAGAAAAGTTTTGAAACCAAACGAAAACCGAATTGAGTGACAAAATGAACGAAATTGAGTGAAAAGAAAAGAGTGATATTGTATTAACAAAAGTTGTGCCTGAAATAGTGTAGACCTTTTGGTCGAATGAATGAAAGCGCAGAAAAATCGATCGGGGTAAAAGAGAAAATAGAGCAGTTCGAGAAGGGAGGGGGAGTGTTTCGCGAAAACTTATGGAGATGGATTCACCAATGTGTCTCCGGACAGACGTAGTTTATCCTTCCTTTTGCGCTGTTTTACGAGTCGCACAAAAGTTGTACATCGCTTCATAGTTATTTAATGGTCTTTCAATTCGTGAAAATTTCAATCGAATTGTAATCGCACGAAATTGAATTGGGGCGCGCGCATTATGGCTTTTGTTGTCGGCCCCATCATTGAGGTTCCTCGCTTTAAACCAATTCGTGACTTTTTCCTCGCAAATTTTGCTCAGCTATTAAGCTTTTTGTGATTGATTCGCGCGATTGTGTTGTCACTTCAATAAACAACGCCCTGTTTACTACAAACACCAATTCGTCGCACAATCTCCCACCTCCCGCGATATTATTCAATACAATTTATGTTGTCCCATTGATTATCGTCGAATTAAAACTACAATCGGCGCAATTTCTATTTTACAATCAAACATTACAATTCAGTCGCAATTTTTTGTTCCTTTTTCTCATTCCTAAAAAGTGGAACTTTTTAATTGATTTTGGAAGACGGCCAGTACATTTTTTTACCATTTTTTGTTCTGTAAACCACAAGAGGCACACATTTCTCTCTGACCGAAAAAAAATCAAGCAAATCTTCCTGTACAAATCGACGATTTTACATCCGATAATTGAAATTACATGTTTTAAATTAAAATTACAAAAAATTACAAGCTCACAGTTCAAATCATATGATGAATTTCGATGGCGTACAATTAGACAGTTTTCTTTTTTTTTTTGTTTTTTTTTCTTTTTGCTCATTCTTTTCTTTTTTTCGTTTCAAGTTTTTTCACTTTTTGTGTTCCTCCCAGACGTTATTACTTAGACGCGATGATGCATGCAATTTTTTGTTCTTCCACGCGCGGTCATAAATTGTGTACTTGTACACAGCCGAGCGCGTCCAAATGAAAGCGCCGAAAAAAAAGTTTATTCGAATAATAATCCGTGATACATTTTTCGTATCGCATTACAGGGGACGTTATTGCGAGGACGAGTGAAAGATAGGAGCTTAAAACATAAGAGCGGAACAAGCGAAATTCATCCCGGCCTCCGAACAGCGACAAATTTATTCCAAACCAGACACGAGGTAATTATTTCTTCATTCGTTTTCATATCATAAAAACGAAAAAATTAGTTTTTATTAGCTCGGCAGAATTTATTCCAAACCTCTGGAACTCGATTTAATTATTTCATTTGTTCCTTTAGTTTTTTTTTCTTTATATTAAAAAATATACGACGAGAAAAATACTTGATAGTATTTCATTTTAGAAAAAAAAAGTTTCACAAAAAAAATTGTGCGCAAGTTGAGAATGAGCTCACATCCATAAATGCATCATAAGTGACTACTAAAAATCTGTGAAAAAGTGGCACTGTGCTTGAGAGGAGGTTCGGATTGAACGAAAAAAAAAATTCCTAAACTATCGATCCTGTCGACTTTCGATCCAAGCTTGCTGCATCGCCCATATCGACAACGGCCTCATATAGCCGATGGAACGATAATGTTTGTTCTCGTAAAGAGCCTCGGGTGTCTCGAATCCCATACCGATCTTCTCATAAACCGTTCGATAAGCGCCCTCTGCTGTGCGGAAACCTTCCTCGATCATACCCTGAAAAATATTGTCGCGTATATATTATGCGTTATACATTAAAATTGAAAAGATTATCGAAAATTTATTTCTTCGTCTCTAAAATAGTTACTGTAAAAAAGAAGTATGTATTAAATTACGCTGTGAACTAATACAATTTCATAATTTTAATGAGAAATTACAGAGCAATTAGTGTAAAACTTTGGCAACGTTGAAAATTAGAAATCAATAGTGCGATTTTATAATACAAATTCGAAATTACAATAATTCAGTGTAATTTTGAAACGAAAATTAAATTTACAATTGTGAATTGTAAATTGATAAAAAACAATGTAACATTTTTAGATGAATGTTGTAATTTTACAATATTTCTGTAAATCACAGAATAGTGTAAAATTACAATCGTGAAATGTTATTTTATAATCATTGAGTTTAGTTTTATAAAAAAAAGTTGTAAATTTGTAATCATAAACTGTAATTTTATAATAACAAATACTTAGAAATTTACAACTGAACATTACAATTTTACAAAACAATATAAATATTAAAATTATGAAGTTTAAATTTACTAATGATAAGTAAGTAGAATCACTAAGTATATTTTATACAATTAATAAAAGTACGTTATAATTTTACAAATTAGACAACGTAATTCTATACATCCCTCCTTTTCAGAGTGTAAAAATGTTGTGATTTATTATTTCCATTTTTCAAAACTCACTTCATGGATCATGAGTGCAGCCAAGCTGTAGTTCACCCCGATCCACATTTCTTCACTCTGAATTGCCGTGTAATCAATTGATCCAGTCGGCATGAAACCGTTCACCGCTCCTTGTTGTCCATTTTTATACTTCATCACATTGTTATTAAAAATTGTCTCCAAACTGGATTTCACTCGGTCCTGAGGAAACACCTAGAATACAACAATTTCAAAATCGATAAAAGTTCCAACCAATTTTCTATTAAATATAAAAGTACACGAATATAAATACATAAATATAAATGTAAAATACTTCAATAAAAAAACTTTTTGCTGTATAATTAATTCTTATTTTTCCATTTTTTTTTTCTTAAAAATTTCGTTAAACTTTTTTACTACGTACCTCATACCGAAACCCACAACTTCTCATCATCCAATGTCCACAAAGCTGATCGCTCATAATGCTCATGCAATATCCGCTGTTGCTGTGATCAAAATTATAATACTGACCTGAAAACAAAAGAATTCAGAAACCCCAGGGACAGAAAAAATTTGGACTTTAATTATAATTAGGCCATAACAAAGAAGCAGGCAAAAGTAAAACACGTTGAAGACAAGAATTCTTCTTTTTTTTCTCTCCTTCCCCACGACTGGGAGTGAAGAAGTGTCCAACTTTGTGCGCGTCGGGGACAAAGAAAGCGTAATGAAAAAAGTTGAATCTCACCGTTCCAGAGCTTTTCCTGGAACGCCACTTTTCCTTTTCGCAATATCTCGCTGTACTTTTTCGCGTCGTCCGGGTGCTCCAGAATAGTCGCTATTTTTGACGCGCACTGCAACGCGGCCAACCAAAGACTACCGCAATATGCACTAAAAAAAGTTAAACAAGAAAAATTTCGTCCTTCCATTTGATATACTTTTTTTTGCCTCCAAAATTATTATATTTTTCTTTACGTCTTTCAACTTTATTGAATTTCGTGTTTTTTGCTTTTTGTCTACCTTGGCCCTGACATCACCCAGATATCATAAGTTTGGTCGGGAAAATTTCCGTTTTCGATCAACCCATCCTGATCCTGATCCCACTTCAAACTATACTCGACAAGCTGAAAAATATGAGGAGCACATTTATTAGCACGGAATAATAATTTAAACAAAAATAAAAGTTTAGATTGTACGTCACAAAAACTCACCTCCCTTATGGATGGCCATAGATCCTTCAGCTGGTCGACGTTTTTATTTACAGTATAATCACGATAGCAGCAAAGAATAAATTTTGTATTTAAATCCTTCCATTCGGATACATCGTGAATCGGATAAGAATTAATCAATTTGAATGGTTCTTCATCTGAAATATGCGAAGGCAAAACTGTGAATTTACGACTTGTATTTGTTTGCTGACTAATAAGCGAATTTATTGGAACAATCGATTTCCCACTTTTTTGCGTTCCACTCTATCAAATAAATTGAACTCAGGAGTTAAAATAGAAAGGTCTTGAATCTTCTTTCTATTTAACACTCCCAAATTCATGTCGACTATTTTTTCCAACTAAAAATGTGAATTTGAAATTTGGTATTTGATTCTTTTTATTTTTTTCGGATCTTCTTTTACCAGGGTCCCCTATATCATGTGGGACAGTTCCTTTGACTTTTCTTTGATGCTTTTGTCCGTCGTACAAAGTCGTCCGGATGGTTTTATCTTCCTCGACAATACCGTCCCGATAATCGTACTGCAACGAGGCTTGTAAATTTGGCCACAATTGTATCAATGCCGAAGACGCATAAAAGTGAACATCATAGGTGTTGAACATCCTGTACTCGTGTCCTTCCAGATAAGCGAACCGACCGAATTCACACCTGAAAAAATAAAATTCAATCTTTCAAAATTGAAAAAAAAATCCAACTTACTTTTTCAGTACAACACTAAAAACTTTCAAATAAATGTGTTATCAAAAGTTAAATTTTGAACAGATAAATTCAATCTTTCAAATTTTAAAAAAATAAATTCCAAGTACTTTTCCAGTATAACACTACAAACTCTCAAACAAATGTGTTACCAAAAGTTGAATTTCGAACAGAATTTTGAATTTTTATTGATACACATTTTATTTATATGTATTTGGAATAAAAAAAAACCTTGGATCAGATTGTGAATACTGATTCTCATCCGCCCGGATCCAAACTGTACCTCCATCCGACACAAAGTACAACTCGTTAAACAACGCGCTTTTATACCAGTCCGGCAGATCTGCGTCATCTAAAACAGTGCTCTGCCAGTGAAAAATCTCCCTCTCCCACAAATCGTATTTTGTCAAAGCGTATCTCGCGATATCCGGCGCCGCAGAAACTCCGTCCCTCACAGGAAAAAATTTCGTGTAATACCTGCAATTGCAAAAACTTTTTAATTTTGTAAATCGTTGTCCATTTATTTTTCGATTCGCAAAGAGAAAAATGATACATTACCTTAGATATTTCTCTTGTTTGTAAAAAAAATTGATCTCTGGCATGTCCCAAACTAACGAAAACTCAACTGTATCTTTTTCATTGGCTCGTACCAATTTTGATGCACAAACTGCAGCGGCTGATGCAGTTTCTGAAAAAAAGAAATACAAAATAAATGATTTTTCAAATTTCATGTATAATAAATTTATATAATGATGAATTATTATTAATAACAATTGCTTACTCAACTTGGGAGAAGTTTTTTGTTCAGTTTCCAAGAGACAAGCTTTCTTCTCTAAATTATTCCACAAGGATTCTCCGTTGCCGTTCGGATCGAAGAAAAGCATTCGCGTAACATTAACGTCGTTTCTCGATATCGAACTTATAGCGTATGTGCACGCCATATCGTGCAGCTCCTGGTGTATCATAACTCCCGACACATTATCTTCGCATTCGAAATATTCATTCCACTTTTCTCCTGAAATTTCATATCACCAGCGTTACTTTTACTTCCATCTCTGCGGCATAAGATAAACCAGCCATAACTTCATAACACAAAATGTTCCCTCAATTCTTTTACTGAGCAAAATTTCGTCTCCAAATTTCATTACTACTTTTCTATCTGTTTTCTTTATGATACTTTAATTCACAATTTTGTTTCTTTTTTTTTATCGGCTTTCATTTTAGATTTTTTTTGTTTTTGTTTTTTGATTAAAAAATATTGTTACCCTTTTTATCATCTTTGCTACCAGTTCCACTTTGAAAGGCAAAAGTAATGCTGACAATAAAATCGTCATTTGAGTTGTTCACAATGTCCCAAACGAATACAGCGCAGGGCAGCGAGCTGTCTTTGTAGTTGTGCGGGATAACTGGCGAAATTTGACGACAGATCAGCTTCATTCCAAGCTCCTCTATATCGTATTCTGTCCAGGAGCGTGGATACAATGCCGTGTAATTTGCACGTGCTCCGACAAAGCCCCAATTCCAAGATCTTAGAACTTTTGGTTTCCTGTAATATTCATCAAACTTGATCCAATTTCGTACAACGGATTATGCAATTTCAATATTCAACATTTTGTTTCTTATATTTTTTCACACTCATAAAAAAACGAATCATATTTTGTCTGACTATTCATCTACATATGAATCTTTGAATATTTATCATATCTGACTGTATAATATTGAGAATGGAAAATGTATGATTCCTTAAACTATTGATATTGTTTTCCGTTTTGTTTTTTTGATTTGAAATAATTTTATTTTATATCTTTTCTCTTCTGGTTTCATACTTGTTTGTTGATAGGACTTGATTATAAACACTTTTCCATCAGGTTTTGCCACAGTGACAATAAATTGATTTGCCATCATGGTTTCATATTCATAAATTCCAGGCTTCAGAGCGTATCGACAAAATTCTCCTCGAAATCCCCTCCCTATAGAACCTGCTCCTATCCCACCAACTGGAACTCCTGAAAACATGAAATTAAAATCAATCTATGTGTCTAATAACAAAAACGAAAAATACAATATTTTTAATAATAAGATTTTTTAAACAAATTACCATACATCTGCAGGCCTGTTTTTTGAAAAATATAATCCATCACTGGTAAACGACCTTGTCTCATTAAACGCAAATACCATAAAAGATACCTAAAAACGGAAGTTGTATTTTTTCAATATAAACAATTAAGTTTAAAATTAAAACAGTTATTAATCTGTGAAATTAATGATTTATAAAATTGTTGGTAAATAATAAAAATGAAACTCTGAAGATCATTAAAAAGTAATTTAACAAAACTCATGAAATTAAAATGCAATTTGTCGTTTTCTGTTTACTCGTTTTGTAAATAATAATATGTCATAATATGATGTGAAAATGATAAATTTTAAAATCAAGGAATATTATTTAGAAAAAAGAAGAAAGTAAAAAACTCGAATACCAACCTCAAAATCATCGCGAAAATTTCAATTATTTGTCTTATCTTTGGTGTTTTCCCTTGAATCCATCTTTCAGGGAACTTATGGTCCAATTTGACCTTGAACCCGTATTTGGGTACTTTTATAACATCTCTGTCCATGATTATTCAACCTGTCAAAAATCAAAACAAAAATTATAACAATACTTCCACCTTCTATACGTCTGCAAAATTTTAATTTTTGTTCTTCTAACCTCACTACCTTTAATTCGAATCACGAAAATACTGCAACAATACTGAATACGTTGTCGATTTGACAATTCTAACAATTAAACAAGTTCTTGTTTTTGATACCATCATTTGATTTGACAGATTTCCTAACCTCACTTTTTTAACGTCAAATATTCACAAACCAAATGTTAAACTTCAAATTTTATTGTGAATTATTGTAGAAACATAATTGAAAATTTATTAATTATAAAGCATGATTAATGTTAAGATTAATATCAGAAAAAC
The DNA here is from genome assembly GCA_025266255.1 of Trissolcus basalis. Taxonomy (NCBI): domain Eukaryota; kingdom Metazoa; phylum Arthropoda; class Insecta; order Hymenoptera; family Scelionidae; genus Trissolcus; species Trissolcus basalis. Next base: position 5,161 of record JAAMPD010001697.1, on the reverse strand, counting down.
ATATTTCAGTTTTGTTTATCTCAAAAAACTATACTGACGTAGATACAAACAGTAGAAAAATAACATTTGTCGCGCATGCGCAAAGTAAGGGCGGGATTTTCAAATATGAAGTTAAAGTTCTTGATCTTTCAATTTGATTAACCTTAATTATTAATTAATAAAATTATATAATTATTATATAAAAACTATATGAATTTGTATACTTTTTTCTTCTTTACTAAAAATAAAAAAATGTTCTGAAAATAGGAACGAGGGAGATAAGAAATTAGACCAATAAATCGTCAACATTTTTTTTCATATCAAAATGTAATTTATTGTATGACACGATATATCCACTTGTCAGTAACGTAGAAAAAGTTATATCACTTTCCTTTTCTCTCGAGTACCATCGTCTCTCTTAGATTAACAATCATATCGCACGTCTCGTAGATTAAAAAAACGCGTCACGAAAAAAAAAATACAAAATATCATTTACAAACAATCCTGCATCGTTGTATAGCACGCTCTCTTTGTTCAGCACAATGCTACAGTGCACAAAAGGGCGACTGTTAACATAAATCTCTAAGACAAAAATACTTATTTACAAAAAACGAAACAAAAAAATTGAAAGAAAGACTGTCAATTGTAATAACTAAAGATACGCAGTTTAAATAGTGAAATACAATGCAATTCGAGTATGCAACGTTCGAGTATGGAATGATCACTTAATCTGTGTTAGTTTTTCTTTCGTTCCTTATGGCTTGGTTAGAACATTCTGTACATAAATATTTGGCAAAATTACTGTACATGTTATACTTTTTTTCTTATCTATGTACAACAGTTATGTACAAGTCGCATTCGAGGTTTTTCGACAGGTTGCTCAGTTTTTTGAAAGACAGATTTAATTTACATCATTGTACAACATCTTGTCAGAAACATTTTCAAAATCTTCTCAAACTACGTCAAGAGAGCTAAACTTAATTTTCATTTTTGTTCCTTTGTCTTTATTTCCGTTTTAATTGTTCGATGTTGTAGTTCAGATGAAATTCACAGTTTTAAGGCACAAATATACACACTCGCTGTACAATCTTCAAACTCAAAAATCGTTTGAATTCACACGTCAGGATAAACATAATCGTTCGATATAAATTCAAAACGTTGAGATGAGTTTGTTATTCTACGATGATATTTCTCTTAGGACTAACTTTTTTTTCGCACAGCCAAACTTCCAACCACTCTCGCATTCAGAAGGCAATAGGAACTTGCGACGCAAGTTAGGAAAGTCTTTCTCAAGTCAAAGATAGTCACAAGAACATAAAAAATCAAACTAAAAAAAAATTAAAACTTCTTCGAGACAAGTTGATTGTTTTCTGCATTTAACATTTCAGTCGAAATTGTGACTACCTTTTGATGTAAAACTGAGCAACAGAAGAAATGAAAGGATCAGAAACTCCAAGTATTAATCCAAGTTAATTATCCTCGGATTTAAAACGTCAGACAGAAAGGATGAAAAGTCTTTACAAAATGCAAGTCGGAAATTCGATGAATGTCTTATAATTTGTTTGTTGCTTTTTTATATTTGTTGCTTGTTGGTTGTCTTTTTTCATTTGTTTGTTTACACAACACGTGATCGCGAGGTGGACTTTTTTGTTAGGTGAAAAACCGCGGTATGCTAAGTACGCTTCAGTTTGGCACTCAACGCGACGACGTGTCTGGCCGACTGTTATACCGCGCAGCCTTTTCGTGTGCCATACAAAATTTTCAGTTCCGGAAAGATGACTTTTTTTATAAGCGCATTTGTTTTCGACGTGAGCAACTCGCGTGTTGCGTCCCGTCTGTAAATTTTGATCCCTGGTCGGTGTACCAAAAATGCGTTGTCCAGGATCAAAAAGTCGTAGTCCATCACACACAAGGCGTAACCCTAAAATATAAAACAAACAAAACATAAATAAAAGTAAACTTTCAAAATGAAATCAAAATTTTGTGATGCAAATTTTTGTTCATTTGTTTTATTTTGTATATATAACTATGTAAAATTGTTTCGAGAACTTTTTATGGAAAGGAGTTTATTGAACCTGAGTCATTTTATCGCTTTTGCCTTCCCAGCTGAGTCGCTCGTCATAAAACGGCTCGTCATTAGAGCCAATAAAAATCGGCTCCCAGTGCAAAAAATTGCCTATCCGCTTTCCGACGTGAAACACGTTCAGGCCTTCTGTTTCCGGCGCTTCCTGCCATTCCTTGCCACGAGGTATGTTATGACATCCGGAGCACAGCTTTTTATGGAACGGAATGGCAGTTCCTTTTTTCAGCATTTCAATCTAAAACAATAACCAAACCAGACATTACACTTCAAAATCACTTGCAGTGCTTATTTCACAACTTATGTACTTCGTATTCAGTTTTTATTCGGTTCAACTTTGTACGAACCAGTAAAGTTTTGTTTTCTGGCGGAGTGCTTTTTTCGTCCACCTCGAAGATCGATAGCACGAACACCTTAGGATTTGGCGTGAAGAGTGCAGGCTGGTCGTGCCTGCGCATCATCTCCAAAAATTTTGTCACAAGATTTGGGCTCGGGTAGAGCTCGATGTCACTCGCTAGGACAAAGTGCGTAACGGCAGATTCTCTTGCAACGTTCCTACCCACGTTCACTGGGTAGAACAGCTTCTTTTCTGATTTGTACATCTTTGCTACCGACACGTTGACCCAAGGAGCTGGCAGGGAACAGTTGTAGCCTTCGTTTAAAATCTTATCTGTAGGAGGAATCTGAAACAATGAAGAAATTCGTGAGGGATTTGAACAAATATATAAAAATACTATGAACAAGATAATAATTATTTAAAATATATAAAATAAATGTGCTATGTATTATATGTAATTTACACTATAGTTTCACATTTCTCAATATACGAAGAACGGAAAAATGCCACCTGGCAAAAAAGACAGATGTGTCAATCTGACCTACATAATAATTCATATAAACGACAAAGTAAAATGTGCTGATTCCGATGTTATTGAAATTGCTTTAGTGTTTGACGATATATCAACGAGCAATTCTTGAAAATGTCAAACTTCATAAAAATGTACAGATAATTTCTTTATCATTATATATAACTTCAAATATTGTAATATTAAATGTTGCTTTCTTATCGGAACAGTTTTTTTTCTACTGTTAAATTATACAGTTTATCACAAATTCTTTTACTACAAAATTAGTTTGTAAAAATATAATTAGATGTAATTAGATGTAATTAGATGTAAATATATGTAAATCTGAAGTAAATACAATATTTAATATAATGTTTATAAGAAATAAGAAACTAACCGATCTAGGGATATGTTTAGTACTAAAATAAATATGAAACGAGACGAGTTGAGCGATGAGAGGACTGCCACAGGTTCTGAGGTACTTAATGGCTTTGATAGTGGCTGACAAGTCAGTTCCGGGTGCGTGCAGCGCTATCGAAATTGGCGCCTGCCATTTTTCCAGCAGCGGTTCCACGTTGTCGAGGAACGTGTAGTCTGCGTGGGTTGTGTATGTTATGCTCTCCCAACAGTGGAACCTTCGAGACATTGGCACATAGTTGTAGAGGACCCAGAAGTCTCCTCGTTGAGCTTTCCTTGGTATTGGTATCTTATCGGTGCAAGGTATGGCATCTTGTAGGCGCATTGGTGTTGCCTCAATCGGAACTTCCTACAAAAATAACAACGTCATTCAATATATTAAAAAAATATAACCTTTCTATACAAGAAAAAAATACGAACAAAATTAAAACAAGATTGAAATCAATTTCAGTATACCAAAGTCAGTTTCTCATAAATCAACAAAAAAAAAAAGATGAAACAAACACAATTGTAAAGAAAAGTTTGACCGAATAAACTTGGAATTGCTTCTAGTAATTTTGTAAAACTGAATAATTGGTTGCAAGCCCATGGATCCTATATTTAGAATAATTTCAGTTCGCACAAAAGTTTTGTATGCGCCGCGAACCGAAGTGAGTTGAACAAACTTCGGTCCATCATTTTCACCGAAGGAACCGGACTGGAAATTTCGAATTATTCATCCAATAATCAGATGAAAATTCAATTGTTAATTAAAGTTTGTCCAGCAATTCCTTCCGATAATTTTTTTATCTTAACACTTAGTTCCTATCAATTGGCCGACCTTTTTCGTCCCATAAATTTAATGACCTCAATGCTTATCAGTGCATTTACAAGCAGAGAAGATTGATTCCTGATATTTTTTAACTCCGAACAACCGGAGTTTGATTTTTCAAAATCCAAATCAATTTTTATCATACCGATTGCACTTCCTTGTTTACTTTTGGCTCGACAGATAAAATTTACAGGTTTCTCTATATCTAATCTGATTTTTCTTTTGCAATCCGAAATTATTTTTTTCAAAATTACACAATGTCAGATAGGTACACTTTAAACCAACCAAATTAAAATACAACACATCAAACATGACATAAATTTTACAATACTTTTTCTGTCGCTGACAAAATTATGACATTTACATTACATTTCAAATTTGAATTTGAGTTTTATATAAAAAATGATTAAAATTCGAGCCGAAATTCCAGAACGGGTGTTTTATTACCGTTTGATTTCTAAGACTTTCACTTTTTTTCTCTTCCCTGGCCGTTTCATTGTCGCTTGGATTTGCAAGATCTTTGGTTGGCGAGAATGAAGTGGAAGAGGAAGAGACGAGGGTGTCCTTGGGAGCGGTGAGATTGGTCCTGGTGGCGTAGAGCGCCTCGGCAGGCACCTGGGCGACGTAGTTTGGTTCCTCGATCCAGGGCCCGGAGGCGCCGAAATGCGCGCACACATACAGCAGCACACAAACGTTGAGCACCACCGAGAGCCGGAGCGCCCAGTTCCTACGGCCGATCATCACGCTTTCTTCTTACGCCTGCCGCGTCTGCTGATCTTTCTCCTCCTCCTCCAGACGGCTTGCGGCAACTCCTTAAAACGCGCCAGCTCTCAAATTGCTTTGCTTATCCAATTTCAACAATACCCTAAAAACATCAAATCAAATTAAAACCACCACCCTAGTGAAAAGAATCATATATTGTCCATACGTAAAACATATATTGACAATATATCATCCATATATTGTCAATGAATTTTCAATATATTGACAATATATGAACCATGCATAGACAATATATTGCCAATCTAT
>JAAMPD010001696.1:0-21316 GCA_025266255.1 Trissolcus basalis | reverse complement strand
ATATAGATGTTTTTTACAAAACGACATGAAAGTACTTTTTTGGAAATCTAAAAAACACCGTTTTTTACGATTTTTCACTGTTTTGCAAATTTTCAGCCCAAAATTATCACAACTTTTCTATTATTCTTGTTCCGAATACTTGTTTCAAAAATATTTTTTATTTAAATAGTAACTACAAAATTTGAATTTTACCCTAAACACACAAAAAACTTTACTTACTATATTAAATTGAAGTTAATTAAATGTGCTAAATTTTCATACTTAGTTGCTGAGTTGACTTCTATAACAACTTTAAAAGAAACCATTTTTTTGATTCAATAACTATATATAGTTGATGTTATTTAATTTTTGCGTTAATTTTTTATTCGTATATTTCAGAGTAATATATGATGATAAGAGCCACTTTTTGTTTGTTTCAAAATTGAATACCAAAAAAAAAAAAAACAACAAAATTAATTAAAGTATTTTTGAATGACAAATGAATTGAATATTGAGTGTTGGAATGTTAAGGTTGTTGTTGTGTACCAAAAACGAGTTTCGGTTGAGCGTCAATAATAAACATTACGGCACTAAACAAATTACACGAGCCGATTCAAGGATTTCTAAACCACCGCATGATATACTTTATTCATCAGTGTAAAATTATTTATTTTGTTGGTAAGACCTCAAATGGTTTTTTTACACAACCACGTCCATTCATCGTCTTAATGATTAAATGGTGTGTATTTAAACTGAATGTATGCGTGAGTATTGGCCTGTTTGAATAATAATATTCGCATTAATGATATATTGTGTACATTGAGAAGTTATCTCATGATCTGTATGAAGAACGATTCTATACACTAATTCTGTGAATTCGCGTACGAAAAGCGCTACTATCAGGAGCCATTCAACTGATCGCATATCGAATATTTATTTTCACATAATTTGTATGTCTTTATGTTTCTTTGATTTCCCGCGATGCAAACGTTCGAGACCGATTTTTCATACACAAATTACTCAGAAAATAATGTAATTGAATTATAAAAAGTTGAGAGCAAAAACGCTTTGCAGATATACCCGTTATTAAATGATATTATCTGCAGTACGCGGTTATACCTCAAAAGGAACAAATGTTTGGAAAATTTTTACCGCGTTCATTGTCACAATGAAAAATGAAGAAAAAAAAATGTTATTCGTTTCTTTTGTTTCTTTTTTTTTGCACGAGTCGTTCCGGTTGTAGTAAATTCATTCACGTTGTTCTAGCAATCTACAAAATACTTTAACGGAGCCATAATTAATGCCAGTCAGTTATGCTCAGTTGTTCTGTGATCCGGTCACACACTGATATCACATCAACGCAACATCCAAGAATTCACTTATAAATTTCAATTAGACTATAGCATGACCATATTCAAATTACAAAGAACCGTCTAGTTTTATAGAATTCTCATCTAATCCGTTATCTGGAGCATTTTTAGTACAATTTTATTTTCATTCAAATCATCTTCCTTCTATTTATTTTTTGTGACTAGCATTTTGTTATTTTATACAAGAACATGTTTTATGCGTCACTTCAGACGAATTTCCGTAAACCAAAAATCGTGATCTCGGAGTAGTTTTCAAATACCAAATATTTGCCAAGCACATCGTTGAAATTTATCGCTAATGCTTCCGTGAGTTGGTAAGTCTTTGTTTGTTCTACGTATGGTATATAAAAAAAAATTCACGCTCGTAATGAGGAAACATAAAAAGTATGGGAGATCGGAGTAGTCATGTTTTTTCAAGTGAAAATTTATTTATGTTTTTAAAACATTTAAAATAGCTTTATAATGTTAATAAAATACTGCATTTTTTTATTACTTATAAAGCATGCATTACAAGTTGATTATTTGCAATAGAAATACGAATTATTTGTTTGAAGCGAAACATTTTCGTGTAAATTTGGCTAATTATATTTTGAATCGTCAAATTTTATTGCGCATTTCGGTCATTTTATTTATGTCGATAGAAAATGACATCAGAATGCAGTCTAATTAAAAAGTTTCCATCATCAAATACGTTTGATTGATTTAAAATGGTGCGAGAAATAATTGATTCATTACGAATGGGAATTTGATAATCAAAGATATAAAACGGTTATTTTTTTAATTATTTAAATGTACAGAGGCAGCTGCCAAATTCAGGTTATGAATTACAAATTGAATTTTGAAGAAGTTTAAGTTGAATACAAAAAATACCATAATTTAAAAAACGTTAACAATGGCAACTTTTTATTTTCATTGCAATGAAAACTTTTGTTTTTCACTCGTGAGTTTTTATATTTTTGTAACATAAATTTCATAGCTACATGCAATAAAAAATTTTCAATTATTCTAACACAAGTTTGCCGATTAAAATACACCGAAACTGAAAATTTTCTTGATACTTGTTTGATTTAAAAAAAAGCTGTCCTGCAAGAATTGATGTAATTGGTTCGAAATTTGTCCGGTAAATCTATATATCCGAAAACTCATCTCAGGAAAAAAACTGAGACTCAGTATACTCATAACTTGTTCAATTTAAACTACCAGCAGGTCTTCTCTGCTGGTAGAAATTAACCCCATGGGTTTTCTTACGTCTTCCTATAAATCACAGCTTCCTTTTATTTATATATATCTATTTTTTTTTTTCAAAAATTCAATTTTGTTTTGTCAGAGCGTAAAAAAAAGTGACTCTTGTATTTTAAGAAATATTATTGTTTAATTTAGGCTCTGAGAACGTAGTTTCACACAAACACAAAAATAGTTCTTTAAAATTGAGGACAAACTGTTTTTGAATAAAAAAAATAAAAACTGCTGGTAAAAATAAAAAATGCATTTTGCTTTGTACGACAGTCTCTCGAGAAGTATTACGTTTTTTATTTGGATTACCACTTCTTTTCCAACAAACATATAGTTGAAAAAAAAAATTAATTAAATCGTAAATCATTTCACAAGTTATAATAAATATTAAAATAGTAAACAAATATTTCGTTGAGTGTTCAATCTTGAAAAGAAACAAAAAAAAAAAATACCGGACATTTATTTTAATAAAATAATATTAAAATGTTATCAATTTTATTATTTATTATTAGAATAATTTTTTCGTTACTCTGAAAATACTGTCTGCTGATGTAAGTTGAAAAGATTGTTATATATTATGCGATGAGAATGTATTATTTTTATAACTTTGTTCATCACGAAAACTAAAATGAACAAATTATAATGTACAATCTGATATTCTGGTACGTATGCTCATCACGAATACTATGAAGATGTATTAATTCGTGTGAAAAGGTTGGTAACCCGTGTAAATATAAAAAAATAACTAAACAAAGAAAGAAAATATTCGTAGGAATAAAAATTTGGAAAGTAAAAAAGAAAAATGGGAAAAGTATAAAAAAAATATGTTTGCGATAAAAGTGGAGTGGCGTAAACCGGGTTTGTACGAATGGGAGCAGGAGGACAAGTTGGATCGGTTGAGGATAAAAAAAAGGAAGCTCGGGGCGATAAATTTGGCATTTAGCGGTACGGTGGGCATTGACAGGGACAAATAACAAATGGTTGGCGATCGGTGCGGGATGAATAGGTGCGCGACTAAACCGGTAGGACGTATTTGCGTAGGTTCGGGACTTTTTGTCTGGACAATTTTTCGGTGCGTTTGCCGTGAATATTAGAGCGGTAGGGATGATGGCGTCGGCCGTACGGCGGCGCTGCCACCGACGCAACCGACAGGTGTCCGTGGCAGTGTCGCGGCGGCCGCTCGCGAGGTTAGGTACGTTGCGAGCCGCTCGCTCATCTGACGAGAAGTTTCGGCTATTTTTGCACGCTATTGTTGTTCGCGCGATGTCGTGCCCTTGGGCCTGAAGGATCCCGCTTGGATTAGAGCGCGCGTGTCCTGCGCGTCGAACGCGGTTTCGGCGCGCAGACTCTTCGCCAGCTGCTATCAACGACAGTTGCGCACACTCGAGCCGGCTCCGAGCCACGTTTTGCTATCAGAACCCACGCTCGAGCTATCCAAAGGTCAGCACCTCTCGCGCTCACTAGACTTCACCCTCATGTCGATTCGAGGAAACGCACACAATCACATTTTCCCACCGCAGCAACAGGTTTTTGTCACTCTCATACCACATACTTTTTGCCATTTGGTCTTTCCAAAACCAACCGACCACACATTCACCTGTTCTTCTTCCACAACTTTTCATTATACGATCAACAATTTTCACCAATCCGTTTCAGACCATTCTCTATCGATTGCACATCATTAGAGGAACAACATTTTTTCTTTCCTCGGCCATGTATTTACATTTCATAAGGGATTTCATGGGATTTTGACCGAAAACGATCCTGTGTACGGGGTTCCGCAGAATAATCAAAGCCTCGCGCATCAACTCAATCTACCGACCTCCTAGGTCTAGAAAAAAAAAAAGAAATATATATACATTTAGAATTTTGCACCCAAAATCATGTAACAATGTTATTGTTTGTTGTAAAATATGTAACACTGTTGATTCGAATAAAATACAACAAAAAAACATGTAACAAAGTTTTCAAAATTATTTTGCCACATTGCTTTTTTTTCAAGGTCGATAAAAATAAACAAGAAATAATTCATAGAAAATGATGTCACTTTTTTTAGCCGTTTTCTCAAACGTTGTGTTTTGCTTGAAACCATTTGGTAGTTGTTGCAAAAAAAAGTGGTTTAGTTGTGTTGATCAATGGGAACCAGTTGATTCGGCGAAACCTGCTGCTGTATCTATATACACTGACACACTGCGCGGTGCTGCTCGTTTCCTCGAAACTTGACAACGAACCTCAAAACAATATAACGACGTTTGCGAGAGGATTGTGGGAAGAACACAAAGTCAAGTGCAATTGTAATAAATGGAACGGTGAATTTCAAAGATTGTAATGCAATTAAGCCGAGTTGTAATCTGCTGTTGAGAGACAGACTTTTTTTTCGATTGAATAGTTTACAGGAGAGTTTCTATTGTCATTCACAAATGATGAAAATTTGAATTTGAATCGCGAGCATCTTTTTTTTTTCAGAGATGTGTCAAGCAATGGAGAAGTAGACGAAGAGAGAAGTTGTGTTTTAAAAACAATACTTTCGGTGGTACCGTCAGATTTATATATAACTGTCCACGAAAATGAGACAAAAAGTTGGGTCATGAAAACGACGCAATGTCAAACGAATAAAAAAAAGCACGTGACATTGAAATGAAAGGCAAACAGACGCGCATTTATTATTCATCTTGATTGTACGTTAAATAGCCAATAACATCTCATAAAAAAAGTGTGCGACTGCTCTGACAATGCAATCAACGATATTGTTTGAAATTGAGCATCAAAAAAAAGTTTGCGCAGAGATTGACGGAAGGAATAAATGTAACATGGTGAAGTGAGTGACTGAAAGTCGATCGGAAAGTTGGTTCGAGTTGTCGTACTTAATAAAGAGCGAATTTTGATAACAAAAGATGAGGATAAAGTTGTGGAGTGGAGAGAAAAAGAAAAACAAAAAACAAAAAATCGTGGAGATTCTCTGTTAGTTTATTGAACGGTGGAAGTTGGTAACCACGCGAGCAGCTTGGTGCTGGCACGAGTGTTTTAATTACGTTCTCGGGTTTCGGAAAATTAGGTCGCGAACGTTGTGTGCCAGAGATTTCATTCCACCGATTATATTTATTCTCAACAATTATTCGCGTACTAGCAGCGAGTGAATCACTCGTAAAATCAATTCCTTTGTGCTCTTCTATAATTTGCATTGTGATTCATCAATTTGGAGCACTTGGCGTTTTCACCAGGCGTGCATAAATTTGTTCCACGCTTTTCGGTATAGTTTATTTTCAAAATCTTTATTCATACAAGTTTATTCGCGCGTGAATAACAAACGGACGTTGAAAAAGTTTGCCTGGATGGAAAATTTTGCTGACAAATAATGCTGTCGTGATGTGTATCTAAAAATCTTTGAAAATTGTCGCATTTGTAACATGTTGAAAAGTGTGACAACGCATAAATTTGAAGGTACGATTTTTTTTTACGACACAAGCAATTGTTCGTTGACCGAGTCGGAGGTGTGACAAGTTTATGTCACGGTAGGTTAAGATGAGCTTTTGATCCGAGAGATGAATGCCCCTCAGCGGACATAAAAATACGCAGCAAAAATAACCAATAAGGCTCTCTATTTCCGTATGAAATATAATATCAGTTGCACAATTTTGAGACCGTGTCAACGTTCAAAATTGTTGTTTGCGTATTATTTATAGAGCGCACTTCTTACGTAACAAGATTTATAGGACATTCACAGCCTTCACAATAGGTGCCTGGTGCTGAGGAGGAGGCGAATCGTGCGGATACCCAGGGTATTATACTTTCGCGAAAACTGCTCACGTTAGCCGACTAAAAACCATATATGACGTGATATGGGCTTTTAAGTCTCGCATAACTCAAACGTCGCTGAAAACCAGCGCGATTTCATTATCGCAATCAACTTGTCAGTTTGATTTCCCTGCGTGCAAACCGGAAGACACCATGAAAGAATTCCAACTTTGTTTTAACTTCTAAATTTAACGCCTAACTATCTGAACCCGTTGGAAAAGAATATAAATTACTAGCTGAAAAAAAATTTGCGTTTATTCAACATTTTTGAATAATTCATGTTACTTTTGAGATTCAAAATGATTATTTCTTCAACTTTTTTATTCAGTTTTGTTAAAGTTGTTATAGCAGTCAACTCAAATCAATGACTAAATATGAAAATAATTCAGAATCACGTTTAATTAATTTCAATTAAATAGGAGGTTATTATTTTCTTGTTTGAGGTCAGATTAAAAAATTTGAGTTATTATTTAAATATAAGATATTGATATTCTTTCTTAATAGTAATTTGTTGAATCACGTTGTATACATGTTATCTCACTCTTACGCATGGCGTTTTCGTTGTATACAACCCGACACTATAGTGTCAGGTTAAAAGTCAAATATCTTTTTTATTTGTTCGGGTCGAGCACTTTTTCAAATAAGCATTCAATTCTTTAGAAGCACATGTACCTTCATATCTTTTTTTATTTATATTTTCTAATAAACAAAATGATCAATCTAAAGTGGTCAACTACTAACCTCAACAAGTCAGTTTTTGGTCAACTTTGCAAATTATTTTTTTATTATTTTTATGTATATCTTGTGTATAAATGAATAGCTTATAATTATTAAATTAATCGACATATTAATATACATATATAATTTATTTTCAGTATATTACTTCATTCAAGTGTTATTCATCCAGAAACAAACATTTTAATTTTTATATATCAGTAAGGATAACAGTATAACAAATTTGGACGAAAAAAGGTATAGAATATCAAAAAGTTTGTTTGAAAATGTAGAAAATGAAAAATAAAAGGAAAAGAAAATGTTGAAGAGGGAATGTTGACGAAGCGAAAGAATGGAAGAGAAATGGAGTGTAAATGTTGGCGAAGCACAGCGCAACTTATCATTAGTATTAATATGGATTTAATTGGGCTGATTTGCATATAATGAACGGAGTGAGATCTATTTTGTATAGAGCCGAGCAGTGTGCGTGCGAAGAGTCGTAGACTCGCGCGATTGTATAGCAAAGTGCGTATCGCTAGGGTTCAATATAATGTGATCTAAGGGCAAAGATGTACGATCGGGCATCGTTCGATTCAAAGAGTCCTACGGGCATTTCATTTGCTGCTCTCGCAGAGACTTGTTTGGTGGTATTTTTGTCTTGCTTTGTCTCGCCGTCTCTGTTCGCGTTGCTACCTCGGCGTGCGCGCGCTCCTCGTTCACCTGCGGTGCTCTCTCCGTCTTTGCGATCGCCTGGCTCCTCGCAGCCGGTTCGCTACGCTTCACTGTAAAACAATGCGAATGCATAATCCGCGAGAGATGACGGCCCGCCATGCCTAGAGACGATTCTCCTGGAATGTTACTCACGCTAAGTCCCTTTAACCCATTTTCCGCCTCAACAATATGCGTTTCACGTTTTCAACATGAAACATGCGCTTGTAAATAAGATAAAGATTCAACGACCGTAAAACTCTTCATCTCTTTTTCAATTTTATCAACGTCTGGCCGGACCGACCTTTTTCTTCCCCAACAACATTCAAACCAAATTCAAAATAAAGATCATTTCCGGTTAATGGTAATGAGCACATTTCAAGTCGAATTAATAAACCTGTCACGAATCATTAGTGTGGGATAAAAAAGCAAATTGTAGGATTAATGGTATAATGCAAACACGGGAAATTTACTTAGTGATATTTCTAAAATAAATCAGATTTAGTTGCAAAGTAACCTAATTTTGTTGGATTCAGACGGCCGAGCAGTATTACTAAAGTCTCGACTAAAGTTTATAAATAAGTCCTAAGTGTTCTAAATGTTGACAGATATAATTTATCGCTTTATTAAACGGAATAGTTTTTTTAACTTCAAAACTAAACACCGAATTATAAGAAAAGTTTAGCTAATTCAATTATACAAATTTTGTCATTTTTCTCTGTTATACACTTATTCTCGCTGAAGAATGTCGAGGCATTTTATTTTTAAAACACCTGCGAAGAATATATATATATATACTATCAGCACATAATATTCTAGGGATGTTTCAAGAATATTATCAATATTAAATAATATTATTCTCATTTTCTCTGTACATCCGCAGATAAATAAGTGTCTTTTTTTTTTAATATTCCTAAAATATTACCAAATACGTGTAAACTTCTAGAAACATTTTTTGAGAGGACATATGAAGAATATTAAAATAATAATATATGTTCATTAGGGTGGGTCAAAAAAATATGGTTTAAATCATAGTTTACAATAAAAAAAAAAAACATTTTCACGCACGTACAATTTTTTTTTATTTTACAGTGAGCAGCGAGCTCTCAAAATAGTCTTTTCAGGTTTTTTCACTAAAAAAGCGTCGTTTCGTTTTTAGAAAAAAAAAACTTTTTGCTGTGATTGAAAATGTGAGAAAATAATATAGAATAGGGAGATGCATTTGATGGGAAAAGAATGTAAAGTTTGTAAGATTGTTGAAATCATGGATGTTTCGTATGTGATAAATGTCAATCTTTGGGGTGCGTGGCAACCGACGAAATGCAAGTGTAGACGAAAGACAGTGTAGTGAGTCGACGAGAGAACCGGTATTGTTATTAGGGACCGGTGTATATAGTTATATTATTCCTCGTGAAGCATTCCATCGCGCGGCTCTTTCTCCTTGCTGGCGCTATGTACTCGCGCGCGTCACGTTCAAAATGCTTAGCCTATTAAAATAAGAAGGAAACGCGCGCATCAATAATACCCGGCTTTTTGAAAAAAAAAAAAAGTTTAACACGTATATGCGCTACATGCCAACAACTACTCGTCTACCTTTTATTTTGTACTGCGTATCGAATTCACATTATACCGAAAAATTTATCTCAATTGTAACGTGAGAATTATTTATTGGTTAATTAAAAGGAAAAAATATCCTGGAGAATCGAGTTACGAGAATGCATTCTTCTCACGACAATTTGCTTTTTCAGATGAATTATTTATTACAATTAAAATATTCATATTTTATGAGTATTTTCTTAACTTTTGATCTAATAAATTTGTTACAATACGTACTTTAACTGCATCCATAAATTCTCATGATAAATTCACTTGACACATCAAATTACCCAATTAATGTTATTTGCGTTATTTATTTTCGCATTAAAAAAATTACTCGCCGCGTAATTCTATATAGATTTGACATCTCATCTCAGGAATTCTAATAATTTTGATCAACGTTTAACGGTTAACGTAAATCGATATCATACATTTTTTTTGTTTAATTTATGTTTTGATTAATATCTCAACGTGTAATTAATGATGACGTTAATAACCGGTGATTATTAGTGAATTATCGATATTGTAAAACGTAATGATTATTATTTCAGTTTACAAGTCATTCCTCGACTGACAGGTGACAATTCATATAATCTCTAGGGTAAACGCGCGCTTCGATCATGGATAAATTTACAAAACATCATTCAACATTATTCAAATATATAAATTGATTTCATATTTTTTAATCATCTTTCACTGTTGTCAAATATTTTATTATTTTCACTCAATGCAAACCTATTTGAAGGGACGAGTTTTCATTCAACTTCCTTTTATATTACAAAATAATTAATTAATAATAAATGTGATAATAAATGATTGAGAATGTTGGAGATTCAATTTTCCCGCCTAATTATTTTTCTTTTGTTTATTGGCATCGATGCCTTTTCCCTCCCAAGAACTACCACCGTTTTTCAGTTGCTCTGATGTAACCTGTAACAATCATTCTAATAAGTCCTCCTACATAATAAACGAATTAATAATAATTTTGCACTGGAAATCGTTGTAATCTGTCTAATGTTGTCTTTCTCCTCTCCCCCCATTCCTCCCCCTTAAATATGTCACGATGCGTGAGAATAACGGGTGTAATGATTTTTATTATTTTTATTTGCAGTCATCAACGTCAAAGATTTTCCAAACTTTTTTTTTTCTAAGTCTCAAATATATAGTACACATTTATTTATTGTTTTATTTTTGAATTTTGATTGTCAATCCTTAACCTTTTACAAACAAAACAAAAACTCGTCTGGATAAATGATTAAAATTAAACATTTGACCCATGGACTTGATCAAACGTGAGATTCGTGGGCAAGTTTAAGAATCTCATCAACTTTTTAATAACGGAGTCTATAGGATGTTCAAGAGTTGAACAATACTTCATAGCTGTCATATCGGCGTGATCGAACTGACAGCGCAAACCGACCAATCAGAGCCCTAACACGAGAACTCAGTCAAGTGTCATTCTCGCAGCCAACTTCCGTCAACATTTTAAATTATGAATAATAAATATTGTAAAATGAAAGAAAAGCAAAGTTAAAATGCAGTAATAATGATGTAATTGAATTCTCTGGGATGATATATATTGTTTGGGACAATAATTTTGTTAATTATTTATTATGATGGATCGGTTGATAAATTAATCCGATAGACGTGAATAAAAATGGGAATATAAAAATTGGTTCGGTTGGTATAAACGGAGAGCAAGAACGCGTCAATTTATTTGGGCGTATCGGTTGCGCCTGGATGTCTCGTTGTCTTTATTTTGCGTTGCCGGCCGTTTCTCCGCGCCGGTTTTTGTCCGCAGGAATCGTCGGCCTATCTCGTCCTTTCGGACACGCGAGAGACTCATTATGCTTCTCTCGAAGTCGAGACGCTTTGCATAACGCAGCAGTGTAGACCTTGAGCGCATGATAATGAGAGTTCGTCTGTAATTTCGGTGATACATATCGACATATATGATAACTTATGCACGAAGCATGATTCAAATGTTTGATAGCGCAATCTGGCGCCCCGTAAAACCAGTATCACTTTATTTTTATGTCTAGATCACAACCTTCACTTTGTCGTTGCGTTTCATTAATATTGACCTATAGAGCCAAAATTGATTTTTCTATGCTGCAAAAATGTTCGGGTCCAAGTGTTTTAAAACAAAACATACAAAATTTACGTAGCAAACGTTTCATAGCTTTTTCTGCTTTATTTTCTCGTGCTAAAATAAAACGTTTGTGTTTTGAATTTGCAATCACATTCAATTGAATTTATATTCAATTGTTCAAATCAATATGACTAAAAAAATAATATTGTATATTTATGACGACCACATCAATAATTCCATTTAGTTCAAAATAAAATATTATAATGTTACAAGGGCTTTGAATGACTTTATAAAGTGAAGTTCAACAGTTTGGACGCATCAAAACATATATCAAAACATTTGATACGATGGCATGATCAGTTAGAGATTAGGTTATATAGTTCGGTTTGTTTGGTAAACAAACTCATTCGTACGTTAAATTTTTCTTAACATATGTTGACAACAATTTGCCATTGTTTGAAGAAACAAAAAATCCCATGGAACATTCCTTCCAAGACATCGCTGTACTTTTGAGGTTATGAAATTTATCCTTCAGTGTGTTTGACGTTTCTTCAAATTTTTTAAATTCACAGCATAATAAAACTTAATTTTTTGTTGAAAGATGTAAACAAATAGTGATTTCTACGAATACCCTCCACCTCAAAGACTAAAAACTATTATTCGTCAAGGTTTTTATATGAAAATTCAATTCTTCCGTTTAGAATTTTGGAAAGTGGTCTTCTTTCGTTAAAATAATTTACAATCACATTATTTGACCGATTTTACATTACCTTAAATCGTTTAGTTAAAAAACACTTGGAGAATGTTTTAAAAGTGCCCCGTGGAATTGTCTTATTTTGAAACACTTGTTTTTGCAATATTATACAACACTTGCTTTAATATATAAAACATATAGTTATATAGATGCTTGACAAAGTTCATTGTCTTTCGAGAACGTTTAGCCGATTGAAAAATTTACAGATGACCGTTAAAGATGTCGTGACGTAAAATCGCGTGTAATTGGGTCAGGGCACGCTCGTTTCCGGTTTGATTATTTTTATGAGTGGCTGCGAGATTGCATCAGCAAAATTGACGAAAGGCGGCTCGCGTGATCATCCGAATAACATCTTCATTGTTCTGGCGGTGGTCGCGGTTGAATGTCACTCATGATAATTTGTCTAAGGCCTTTTTTAATTATTGTACGAACGCGCCGTATCGCATCATTACGCGATCATTATTCAAGTGACATTGTGTAATTGCCTTAAAATGATGCTTTAAAATGATGATGTGACTGCTATAACTAATGATACGACTGTTACTATCAATCTTGCGTACCAACGACACTTGGACGACAATCTGTTCGACCATCCATTACAAAAATGTGCAATTTACAAATATAGCCGAAAAAAAGGGAAGAAAAATGAAAAAGTAGTCGGATGAAAAAGAAAAGAAGAAAAAAAAGCTTATGTAAAAGAAGGTTTGACTGCTGCGATTGAAACAGGTGCATCTTATTGCTTACAAGTGACTCTATATAACGACATCAGCTGGACCGTTTTATTAATCGAACCTGTTGCGTAAGATCGGCGTGTGTGCGCGATCGGATGCGAATAATTCACGGGAGCGAATGAATTAATAATCGTAGGGACCCGTGACTCGCGATATCTCAAAGTCAAAAGCCCAGGCCAGCGAGGCTTGTTTGACGTCACAAAATGTCTTATCTTTCAATAAATTTAATGCTTTATCGGTAATATTCGTCTATATTCATTTATTCACAAGGATTCATCGTTGGTTAGAGCATTATTACATGCGTTTCTGCGACCGCAGCAACGTATCCTTTCACCCATTGATACGTCAATTATAAAGATGTAAAATGGAAATGCGTCTACATGGACTCACGTGCATATAGACATTCTCATTGAATTATACGAAAAACGTGCGTCTGCTTTCTGCTGATGCTATGAATAATAACGTCCGGCAATTTTTCACCCTCGACGATACTCGCTCAACTTATATACCTCGCGGTACATGCTTTTTGAAGGCCACACACTTTAATGTCTTTGACGCGTTTTTTTTTCTTCCATACTCCCTATATAAATTTGAATTGCTTGTCAATTTTCTATAGTTACTTTTATCTGTTCAGTATTCATTTTTTAAACATTTGCAAAAAATCAGTTTTTTTAATGTTTTAATTATACGTTCTAATCTACGATTTCTATATATGGGCTTTATAAGCTTTGTGAGATTTACATCCAAAATTTGAATATGCTCGAAAATATTCTTTTCGGATTTCTATTTTAAAAGAAAAAGAAAAACGTTTTTTTTTTGTTAAGATCATTTTTTTTAATATACAGCATTGACGATTTTTTTCTACCGTTGAAAGTATTTATTATATTTATTTGAATTTTGTTTTGATCAAAAACTTTGGTAAATTTTTATAATAGTACACCTTTTATACAGGCTAGATTATTCGCCTTGAAAGTGCAAAACGACAGAAAAATGAGTAGGTATTAAAGATTTAAATTTTTTGTCAAATGTCAAGACTAATGTGACATCGACTGCTGGTTCTATATGGGATCGACCTACATTGAAAATAAAATCAAACGCAGACGGTGAACCGGTTCGAAATATTGTGCGTGAAGTAGTCTTTTGAATAAAAAAACTGCTAATGGGTTGGCGACGATCCAATCGCTATTGTCAATCGTTTATTTATAAATATAACCAATTAAAAAAAAAAAAACTAAGATAATAGATAACATACGCATAAGGGTTGGGTTTTTGACTAAGTTCACGCGTCAGCGGTTTATTTTTTGACAGGAGGCGAATAAATTTTTTAAGAAAGAAGATCGGAAGTGAACTCGGGCAGCTTTTAGGCTTGCAATGAAACTGATGTAAATAATTAATATAGAATTAATAGAATTTTTATAAAGAATGAAACGACATTGATTTTATATGTGATTGTTTATTTGAGAAGAAATGTCTTAAAAACGAAGAAAATAAGAAATCATCATCACTCATTTTATTCTTGATAATAAATAATTAATCATATTGATTTCCCACAAATACAGTATGATTAATTTTTTTATCAAAAAAGTAAAAATTACTTTCGGATTATTTTTTGTCAATTCGATTGACAATTAACCAAAATTAGGAATGAGGAACGAAAGTGAACTTAGCTGATGGTCGATTCGATTAGATGCATGATGCTAATTCAAAATGCAATAACCTTTTTTTCTTTGGGGATCTGGGGATATATAATTAATAGATAAATAATTTTCTTCTAAAACAATAAATTCGTTCAATACAAAAATCACTTTTATAATATATTGAATTTTGATCAACAGTTGTTTTTAATGATTTTATAGTTGGTATAAGGATGATTTAAAAAATATTTTTTGTAGATTGTATTTTTTATGTAAAATTTTTGTATTCTCTAAGTATGCTATATACAATCTATTCAAAACAGTTGATCTCAAAAGTTTTGAAATTTTATAAAAATTTCAAATTATCCATACATAAATACTCCAGCTTTATCTTCAGTAATTTGAATGGTCGCATCTGTTAGAAATTAATTTCCTCAGATTCACGCTCATAAGGAAATCTCGATCACAAATTCTGAAAAGAAAAATAAACAGTTCTAATATTCATCTGTTCAAGTAGAAATTTGTTATTTTAATTTTCTTTATATAGTAATTATATATTTGATTAAAAATGTACAATAGAAACTGATTGTGTTACACTAATAAACTTTGTTTATTAGTGCTATTAGGGTTTATTGATTAAAAGAAAAAAATAGGAAAAACTATAGACAAACTCTTAACAGCAAAATATGACAACTGAAGGCGAATGGTTATGTAAATCTTTGACGTCAGAATGGCAAAGATGTTCTTCTCGAAATCCTGTTACAAGGGTCAAATTGATTACAACTGGATATGACTTGTAATAAAAGAAAATTTGTGTTTTTCAGTGTGATATGTCTGTAGCGTTTGTGTAAATGATACCGAATCGCGATTGCGAGTGTTGAACAAAACTGAAACGGGGTGTCGGTCTAGCGGGGCTTTCTTCTAGTCGGGCGTCGCGATAGTCGCTTACATTGCAGGGTTCAGTATCTCAATGATGTCGATCCCTTTGCATACGCGAGTTCGTATCCGGAGCCACCGAGACCTCCGGTGCACACCTTCAGCGCGACCTTGCCTCTCATCAACCAACTTGCTGCAGTGCATCGACTTCTACGAGCTCCTCATAGGGTGAGTGTCTAGACATGATGCTCTCAGCTTTAATACACCGAGACTTTTATTCTACGCCTTGATGTGAAATCCGTGCAGGAATTAGCTGATAAATGACTGTTGAACATCATGCGTGGAATTGTGCATTTAAATTAATCTTTTTAGATTTTGCCTTCCTTTTTTTGTCATTATATTTTTCCATCATTTTTATTCATTTTCCACAGCTTTTGTCATAGACATGTAACTTTATTCATATTTATTCATATATTTGAAATCACAACTATATAACTTTTTAATCACCATCACATTTATGTCTTTGTACAAAGATTTGTACAAAGGAGAAAATGTATGTATATATAAGTTAAAATAAACAGTTGTACAGAACCTCTGTCGGTGACAAAAAAAATAAAATAAAATAAAATAAAAATAAAATTACAATTCATAATTTGCAAAACGTTGCAATAACATTTGAATAGCCGAGTATGAAAATGAAAAACTATAACGCGACGTTTGACGTTCAAAAATGTTCACACTTTCTTTAATCGCATTGAAATTTGTTTGTGATTGTTAAGGCGGTATGAAAAGTTTGATTTGTTCATAAAAACGAGTCAGGCACTGGAAATAGTATAACAGTTTTATTTTTATAAATAAAATATAAAATATATCCGGATATTCTTGATATATCAAAGAGTATCCTAATTTACGTTGTTTGAAATAAACAATAGTTTTCCACGGCTACATTTTCGTTCGTGTGAGTCCTCTTGTTATTTCAGATATTTTATACATTGCAATATCCGTGAAATATTCATAAACCAATAAAGTTTCATTAATCAACGACACCCACGATTTTACATTATGAATATAACAATTTTCCGGTTTAATCTATGATCAAAAATATCAACGCAACAATCGATTGGGGTACAGTTTTCTAATCCTTTTTTACTAATGGTATTTTTTCTAACGTTATTATTTTTTCTAATTTACAAATTTTATATACAAATTTATAAACAAATTTTAACAACTTAGCCCGTTCTAAACGACAAATGCTTATCAGTTTTTATCATAATATAATAATAATAATAATGTATTTTAATTTGAGGAGAAATTGGTATTGGTTGAATCAATTTTGAAAATATGCGACAGCGATCAAGACGAAATTTTCTAGAAAGTTGCTCTCAACTGTTTGGTATTTTAGCTGCGAAAGAAAAAAAAATTACAATTCAATTATTTGGCCATTTGTATGAGGTGAATGAGCGTGAGCGAATCGTGGTACGAGTTTGCCATAAATTATCGAAGTGGAGAGAGAGGGCCCAACCACACCACACAAGAGAGCCTTCATTAAGAATAATTTTTTCAACTGCCCTCTCTTTCTATCCCTCTCCTTCTCTCTATCTATCTGAATATCATTGTGACCGAAAACACACCATTCGAACTGGTTGATCATAAGCGGAATCGATCAGAACAATACAGAGCTGCGAGTAGTTTTCATTTACGCAAGGTCAAGGATGTGCAACTTTCTTTTTTTCGTGCTTTCGACATTGTGTGTATTATTTTCTGATCGTTTGAACCACATAGGTAACCTTATACCCGGGTGAAAGTATTTGCCAACTGAAAAAGTAAGGCCTAGTCGTGTGAAAATAGTTGTAATACCGCAGCGTTATTTATGCGGCTACGACGCTTATGACAAAACAAATATTCAATTAACGCGCGAGTGCCATAAATCAGGCGCAATCAGCCGAAATGATTAATGCAACGTAACACGTTCAAACAAAACAAACGTGTACCCTTATTTTTATTATTCATGCTTATAATTGTTGCTCGCTTAATCGGCGAGTAATAGCGACTTGTTTGGCTCGCTAAGTTCTGTAATAAATTAAAAAGCTTATTTCCAACCAGTAGAAACTTGTATAAGCTATTTTATTGTCAAATTACGTTTCACAATTCGTAAAGGCACATGTATATATAATGTATGGACTGAAATGTTTTGGCCCAAACGTGTTCTATTAGTGCACCCGAATTAAACAGAAAGCATTTGTCCAAACGTTGCATTTTCATTTAAGCAATACGTGTGTCTTGTAGAAGTTCAAATGGGATTGAAAATGGTCAACATTTGCGGCCCCAAAACAATAGAATATTTGTTTGGTGAGAAATAAGGAATCATTCAAGTGCGCAGTGGGAAATCGATGTCTTTTTGTAGAGCTTGTATAAGGAATCTTTTAAGAAAATGCTGATTCGTCGACGACCTCAACGTAAAAACGTAAAAAAGAATGGTATTGAAAATGGTCAAAATTTTTTTTTTTTTTTTCGTGAAAAATAAGGTGCATTTTTAGTTGGGATTGGAGAAAATTGACGACTGTTTTGTAGAGGTTAAACGGAACTTGAAGAAAAATGCTGATTTGTCAACGACCTCGAGGTAAAAAGGCAAAAAAAAATGGAATTGAAAATGGTGAAAAATGAGTGACTTATTGTGGGATAGTAAATGGCGTTCCGAGGGATCCCTCGGTTGGATAAAAAATTTGTAGACTTCCCGGATGCAAAGAGATCAAAATGGCTACGTGGCCATAACACCTTCCTCGACGCTGTTGTAACTTGTTGTTTGTATACATGTGCGCAGCAGGGCTATGAGAGAATGGTGGGTTTGAGTGGGGCAGCCTTGCAGTTTGCATTCGAGAAGAAGGAGAAAGAAGTTCACACCGACACATAAAGCATGTAAACTTGTACGCGCGGTAGTTAGCCGCGCGTGGTCCTTTGTTTTGCACCGTTGTTCATGCGACTATCCCTGCTTCCACTCCATGCTGCTCTACCCGATGCTCCTGCTTATAGTAATTGTTTAGTTCAAACTTAATGATCACCTCCTCGGCTTTGAACTCTGACCCAATTAAACATCCACACTGTATATATGCGTGCGGATGTTCCAGGCTATTAAAGTCATTTTTACCAGCCAACAGAAAAACAATCTCTTCGCTTTTTTCCCTTTCCTCTTTTTTTATTTCTTCTACCTCGAAAGCATCATCTTACTTTGATTGATTACGTCTCTTCAAACCGGAATGTCGAACTTAATTAACTACTTTCGAACTTTAACACTATTTTAATTGTTTTCAAATGAGTAAAAAAATTTTTTAAGCAAAACGAATGATTCTTTTATGTCTTACCTTCATCATTTTCATCCTTTTAATGTAATTTCAAATATAACATTTTATTCATATCACTTGAATAGACATTTTATCAACATTTGTAGTATTAGTGATTGTTTTTAAATATAAATCAAAACACAACTTGAAAAACAACGTTTTTGATTCAGTAAATTCAAAATAATGAGTTTTGTTAGTAATATCTTTAGACTGAATATACAAATTGTACATTATATACAAAAAATTCATACGGATATAAATTTGTTTCGTATAGACACAATTATAGCAAACATCATAATATATTGGAAAAATAAAATATTGATTATAAAAACTATATACAAATTGAAATTTATTAATTTTTTTATCAAAAAGTTTTTAGTCAATATATGTCACTATATTCCATTACAATGTGACAGAATAACTGTCATGTTGATTTCTTGATCTTTTCTCTTTATATTTTTGGAAGAGTAGCATTTCAAAATTTTAATTTTTTTCTGACACAATAAAAAAAAATCGCCAAAAGTTTAGTAACAATTATGTTTCGTCTGGTATTTTATTTGTTTTAGAATAAACATTTAATTTTAATCGTGATTCAATTTAAAAAATCAAATATTGCAGAAGATTTGTTTTTTAGTTTAAAAAACATTATAACGATGTAAAATTGTCAATATATTTATTACAAAAGTAACTGAAAAAACAAAAGTTCTGCCAGCGTTACTCAATTTTTGTATCGTGTTACAATAATTTGTTACATGTAACGCGTTACTTCCCAAGTCTGGCACATTTTTCATGCCTCTTTGTAAGCAAGTATCCAACGTGGTTTCCATATCATTAACTCTAAAATTCGTTTAGTTGAATGAACCATTTTTTTTAGTCATAAAAATAAATGAGCATTTTTATACTTGAAGTTGTAAGGATGTGATGAGCTTCATGGTTACTTCTTCCTGTTATTTGGCAATGGAGAGAGTTTAATTATATTATATCTATTCACGTTCACTGTCAGCCTTACCTAACAAGCGTCGTCTTTTGAAGAAACATACTATGAAACACCCATTAGAGGCGAGACAAAAATATATGTGTAAATATATTTTAATTGGATATTTTTCAAAAAATTATATTTATTTTATAATTTATTTATATAATTTATTGCCGCTTTATAAATAATTTATAATTGACTTATATTTAAATTACATACGGATATATTTTATATATAAAAAATATACATAAAATATATTTTGAGATATATTTTTGTCATATATATATATGATTTGAGATTTGTTCTATTCTTTTAAAACATTCTTCGTTTTTTGAATCAAAATTAGTTTCATTTTTGCGAAGTGCTTTTATCATTCAACTTATTTTCAATTCTTCATCCGAATAATTTTTGTAAAATTACAAAAAAAAAAAACAAATAAAAAATTATCATAGAATTATGAGATTCACCTTTTAGTTTATTGAAAAAATTTTTAAACTTGATTGTAAACCCTTGACTAATCAGAAAAATCTGATTTGATTGTTGTCACGCGGCGAAAATTTTGTCAACGTTGCAACATTTTTCACAAATTGACAACGTGACCTCAAAAGTTTATTCTAAAATAGAGTTGCCAGTTCGCTATAAAGGTCGTTTGATAACAAATAAAATATTTAAAAAAACAACAACGAGTGAATTGGAAAAATCTCGTAAACAAAAAACGCTGATGAAAATACAAAATCAACATACGGTGAGATTTACACTGGCTCACTGGCTGTCGTGTATAGTTAATTGATAAGTTTTGACTGTTTACTTCTCTAAATTATCATCAAAACCAGTTGTAGTTAATATTCTTTTGCATATTAAAAATGTATTCAAAAGACGGAGTGTTATTTAGTATTTCTGGACAAGTACTGCTATATATATGAAAAAAATCGTAAACATTCAGCGATTACTCTATATATAGCGAGGCAATCAAAAAAAGTTGGTAGAAATCTGAAAAATATAAAAAAGAAATTCTGTTAAAATTGAAGCAATTATTTTAATGTTGGTTCGACAGTAGACTCAATGTTAGTTATGAAAAAGTAGATTAGACGAACTTCATATCAAATTGTAATCATTTTCATTGTGTCGACTACAAAATATGATATCAAGCTCATTATTCAAATTTTTACTGACTGATCCTTATATTTTCTAGGATTATAAGCTCCATCGCTCGTCTTACTAAAGAGCAAAATAATGTGCAAATGCACAAATTGTCCGTTGAATAATATATACTAATGGAAACATCAGTCCACCAACTTCACTCTCATATGATTACCTAATTAAAAAAAAAATTAACTAACATTGAAGTTAATAACAAATGAACAAGAACTTTTTTATTATAATGAAATTTATATTTTAATTTAATTTATAGGGTCAGGCGGGGTATAACATCAATGTATTCTTGAATTGCTTATTTATACACTGGGGGAAACAAAAAACGCAACACTTTTGATGGTCGAAAATTTGCAACTTTTTGAATA
>JAAMPD010001695.1:0-21339 GCA_025266255.1 Trissolcus basalis | reverse complement strand
CCATCTCACCGACAATCAACTATCACGTTGACTGACTGCGCACCATTTTGCGCAAAAGACTCGTTGTAAGCCTTAGAATGTTGCTGAAATATCAACCATTACAAAAAAACAATAAGTAACGAAAATACTATATGATCATTATTGAAAATATGATTACACTATATACATATTATTTAAATGAAAAAAATAATCCATACTCTTGAGTCATTATAAACATTGAAAGAAGAAAAAAAAATTGTTGAATGCGAGACATTCAAGATGGTAATTTAAAAGGAGACCTCCTGTATAAAGGTTTCTCTTTTCAGTAACATTAATTTATATAGGAATAAATGGAACAATGAATTTAAAAAATATTCATGTTTTGAAAAACACAGCAGACAAAGTTACTGTAATTTGTTAGAAATTTATCAAAAAGATTAAAAAATATATGTTTTTGCCACGTTTCGTGATGTTGATGGATGGATATTTTTTAATTAAGCATACAATTTGTGCAAAAGTCTTTCGTATCAACAAAATAAAACTTCCTGTTTAAAATAACCGTTTTCGTGTATTTCCATTACAAGAATTGATCGGGCTGGTAATTTGAATAATCCAATCATTGTTCGCGGCGTGGTGAACAACTTTTTGAGGTAAAAAACACTTAGGCTCGTGTATTGTTATAACTCATATGCAGTAGAACTATAATTCTGGCGGAGCGCCAATGCAGTTCCGCTTTCCCCGCTAAAGTTGTATAAATTATCCTCGAGCAACTTTGCCAAGGCACCGGCGCTAGTGTTACATAGGTGCCCTGAACGTGCGGCAAAGAACAATATAATGAATGATATGTAAAGCATTTTAAATGCATAACCATCAAAGTTGCACCATCAGATGATTTCACCCCTTTATTCAGATTACCAAATTTTAAATTACTTAAAATTTTACTTTAAAATTTACTAAATTTCTATGTGCATAACATTTTCAAATTTGTTTTCTCTTCTTCCAAGTAAAAGTAAAATGTTTTAATTTTCAAAAGTTTGGTTTTCATTTTTAAAATAGTTTTTGAAAATATTGAAACGGAATGCTCTTTTTCAAATTATATAAAAAGTAAAAAAAATGTTAAAGCTCTTATTATTTAAGCATTTACCAGATTAACCATACTTAAAGAATGGATGTTTGGTGGATAATTTCGGTGAATAACGCAACAGGCCAGTAATTTTTTATGCGCCAGCTCAATTTTCGTGAAAAAATTATGCGGATTACCGTTTAAGAGGATACAAAATATTGGCGAGGAAAAAGTTAAAGAAAAAGCGCTTCTTATACCTAAGCTAGCACTGCACCCATTAACTAGAGTACGAACATTTATTTCACTTACACCGCTGTACGTAAGGTGGAAACGCCGCACAATTTATCGTACTTACAAGCTCTTTTCTTTACCAGTCGTAAACTCACTGGTAGCCGTGCCCAAACGTCACAGTTCTTATTCGCGGCGTCAGTTACATTGCCGAAATTTGCATTTGTTCGGACTACTGGGCACAGAAAAGTTTCATTCCTCTTTGCCCTACAGAAAATAGAATTTAATCTGATGTTCTGAGAAATTATGTTGCAACATATTTTTTAACCCCCTAACTTTTCAGTCATTAACTTTTATCATTATCCTCAATTTTGAACAATTTTGATGGAAACTCATTGTTTAAGACAATTTATCATCTTTCTTTTTGTTTTTTCCTTGTTTTGTTTTTATTTTGATCTGTAATATAATTTTGAATTAATTCTGAAAGCATCCATTGTTTTCATTTGAATTGCATTGTCTTTCATTTTTGTATGCATGGTTTCTGAAGGTTTCCAGCGTTTTGGCATACATTTTGAAATCAGGCCAGCCCCAAGCCTTTAAGTAGAGAAATGAAAAAGGGTGTTGTGCAGCAAAGTGCTCGTCGTTCGTTTAAAACGAAATAACGCGGTCATGAAATGCGATGCACTACGAATTCGCTCTATATAAACAGGACGAGAATGCGTTCGACGCGGGAGTCGCGATTTGATATCTAAAAAATTTGCCAATAAAAGTTCAACAATTTTAGTATGCATCGTAACGTTTTTCGCATCGACGACGTTGCTGGCACATAAATTAGATTTCACCTTATGGTGAAATATTTAAATTGAAAGCATTTTCTTTTTTTTTTCTTTCACATACACGTATGCGTTTTTATTTACGCGGTGCAGTAATTTTCCCAGACATTCGATATCACTGGCACGTGGCTTCACATTACAAGCCCACTCGACGGGGACGTTTTTACCATAAATTTTCATAAAATGTTTTTGCGAGTATGAACAATTTTGAAAACGAGAACTAAACATGAAAAAAAAAACTTACTTTTTGTTGTAGCTACTCCAGCAACGACCCCTAACTCATACGAAATTAATCAGCGCGATGAAGAAACTAGATTGGAAGTTGAGAGACTCACAGCTGAGATACGGACGTTAAAATTACAAATCCTGCAGCTGACTGGTGAGTACACTTTTATTTAATCTACACCGGGGCTACAATTTTTAATTTGTAAAAATTAAAAGTCACGCCGTCGTGAGAAGGTTTATCTTAATTTAAATTCAGTGCGATAATGTTGGGAGCAAAGTTTATAAGTTTGCAGCCCGACTGATACCAATTACAAATTCCGTCACTGTTTGACCGATCGATCTTACTTAATGTTGTTGACACACACGATATATCTTCTTCTAAGCTAACTTGAAAGTAAGAAACTCTTTCCCGAGAAAACAAATTAACTTTTCAGCAAATCGCGTGAAAATACTCACTGGGAGAACGTCAGCTTGTCTAAACGTCCTGAGAACATTTAAACAATGCAGATGGAATGTAAATTAAATTTATCAAAAACGAAAATCCAAACCTATAAATTTTGTGACTCAGTATCAGTCGTATCAATTTCTTTCATTTTATTTCAAGAGTATAGATGTGACAATCGACAATCATTCAATCTTGTGTTAGACGATATTTCAGTAACGTCGAAATTAACATCAAACGAACAAATTATGTATGACAGTCATCGAAAAATAATCAAAACTTGAATGAGCAGAAAAGTATGCCTTTACAGAATTACAATCAGATTATAAAACATTGCTGGTTCCATTTGTTGGCCACTTAATTAAACACTCAATTTTCCGAAACAGAAAAAACAACATCTAAATTACACACAAAGGGATAATATAATGATAAATACAACCTTTCAGCGGTCATTCAGTACTTGATCAAAGTAACTCACACACACGCAAACTAATCACACACGTACATGAACACCATTAGATTTTGCTAACTGTATTTGCGCTTCACTAACTGTATTGAACTTTGTACAAACGCCTGCACAATATCGTAATGCAGTTTTTACATCCCACTCATACGAAAATAATAATATTATCAAACAATTTTTATTTTACTAATATCATTTCAAGGTTTGAAATAGCAACGAAGTGAATACATTTTGTCGTCAGAAAAACGGCAAATTTATTTTTATAAATTGACGATGAAATGCAAACTTTACTTCAACAGAAAAATGAATTCATATTAAATGAACAATTTTGCAGCTGAATGCTAATGTTGAAATAATGATACGAATTCATTATTTGAAGTTAGCGAATAACAAAAATATATAAATCGAACGTTGGAATGCTACAACCAGTGGTGTTTTCGATGCACGAAGTTTCTATTCGGCGGTGATTCCTTAGAGTTTCATGTTCCTTAGATTCCGTGTAGTATTACAGAGTGATACCATTACAGGCAGGAATGAAAGAGGATGAGATACTCGAATGGTAGCATGAAGAAATAAAAAAGAGTAAAAAATGAACGAAGTAAGGAAAACTGCGAGCGTGTGCTGCGACAGGAATTTGAGAACTGCCGGGATCAAAAAAAGAACGACAAAAGTTACAGCAAGAAAAATACTGGAACCTAACGTAAACTGTCAGAATCGACACAACAGGAATGGCCACCAAGCAAAAGTTCCGTTCCCATTCCTTACGTGTTCTACGATGCAGTCACAAATTGAACCTTTTCTTCTGGGATTATTTAATTTCTTATACTCGACTTCGAGATCGTCGCTGTCTTTTTTTTACTTCCCCAAGAAGAGAATCAAGTTACAAACAAATTTTTTTCCCTTCGACAAATTGTATCACTTCATTAGAAATTAAAACCCCGGGACAATAAAAAATATCACAACGAAAAGTGAAATTTATGTCAGAAAAAAAATAAATAAATAGGAAAAACAACAAAGAAAAACAAACGATTTTTTTTCTTCAGATAATCTATTTGTTGGAAATAACGGGCAATAACTTTTGATTGCAGGCGGCCCTCCAGGACATAGCGAAACGTCTTCCTTGATAAATGCCAGTGACGTTGGGGACTGTCTCGCAGCACGTCGCCAAGTGGAAATGGCTGAAATCAGTCAGGGTTTACCGTTGAACAATGAATACGAACTCATCGCCTTCAGCCATTTTACTTTTTCACGATTATACCCAGTGGACCTCGGGCTAGGGAAGCGTGTCGTTGAAAAGCCGATCGGATTTAAACGGAAAGACCTTTTGGAGGCTCTGTCTAAGGCAGTGGAAACGCTCAATAGAAACATTTCTTCCTTGGTTGCCAGGTACACGTTGGACGACTTTCTCGAAGGGTTGTACAGGGTGGAGCCAACTACCGGGACCCAATATGAAATGTACTTCCGGACGAAAAATCTGAACAAAAGTGTGTCCCAGATCAACCCGGCTGCCTACACAAAAATTACGCTTATGAGACCGTACGCTCCGCTGCAATTTGTCTCAATGAAGCGACAAACTCCGACGAAAGAGAAGGAATTGATTCACATCATCCTGCCGTTATCCGGACGGACTAACACCTTTCAAAGTTTTATGGATAAATTTGTAAAAATTGGCCTGAAGAACGACAGGCGGGTCCATCTCACAGTGGTTTATTTTGGCAACGAGGGACTGCCCGAAGCGCGCGCGATAATGTCAAAAGTTCTGGCGACGAGGGGCAGCAGCGGCACCAATCAAAATTTGCGGTTACTAGCACTTAACGAAACCTTTTCCAGGGGGAAGGGCCTCAGAGTCGGAGCGGAAAGAGCCTGGGGCACTGATGGAGATGTATTACTGTTCATGTGCGACGTCGACATTGTTTTTTCAGCGAGATTTCTCGATAGGTGAGATTTATTTTTTAAAACGAAATTGTTGGATCAGCATCTAGATTTTAGATATCGTTTATGGGTTGGAATTTTATGATTTCAAGTAATGGCACAAAAATGTAACAATACAAATTTAAGGTGGGACATGCAGTAAAATCAAAACTGTTTTTCAAATGATCATAAATTATATTGATTTATGTATTATTAAACACTCTTTTTCTTAAATAAAAATTTAATTAGAATTGAACTCCGAGTACTTTTGTTTATTGTAAATAATTTGGTAAAGTGTGAAAAGATTTAGAAAAATATTTGGCATATTAGAAATCAAAAATATATATTCGACTAGGAATTACGGGTTCTTAATTAAAAAATGAATCTTAATTCTTATGCTATTCAAACAACCGAAAAGTTTATTATCAAAGTTGACGTGGAACAATAAACTGGGAAAAGTTTTTTTGTTTTCTTAAAATTTGCTTCGATTATTTCCGTTCGCAGTTTCATGAATCTTGCTTTACCCACGAATAATTAAGCGAAAATGACTATTACTTTCTGTACGAACAATTTTACTACCACTTCGCTGTGGTGAATGAAAACAATAAAAGTCGATCGGTAGATCATAAAAATATGGAATACTAAAGTTACGTCATGAATGAGGGGCCGTTTGATTTTACTATTCTTATGCATTTTATGCCGTTATAAAGCCTAGGAGCTTAATTCCCTTTATACCACTTCATGAACACTGGAATATAATTTGTAACTCCTTTTGCAACGTTTAATGTTTTTTACTTTGTAAAGGCTATTCAGTAACTAGTTTTCAGTTGTGAATTATAAAAACAATGTCTATTCATAATGTGATGATTCACACAAAACATGAATTTCTACGAAACTTCAGATTTTAAATGCAACAAAAAAATGAATAGACCGCGTTGTTCATGTTTCTCGTCAAAAGTACAAAACGTTTTACTGATACTAAAAGAAATTCAATTTTTCATTCAGAAGTTTTGAAAATTATCCAAAAATTTGAATTGCAAAGTTGCATAATCTGAAAATGACAAGTAGGTCAAAGAACGTGTAAGTTGTTGGAAACAATATTTTTTATAAATGAGACAAAAAATTTTTTTCATTGAAAATTTCAACAAATTGTTTCGTAAAGAGTATTTCAATTAAAAACATTGAGCTATTAAGTGATCGTTCAAAAACAACTCTGACACAAGTTTTTGTCCAGAAAGGTTGCGACTTGTATCGAAGTATTACGAGCAGTTTGTAAGAAGTTTCAAGTGTGGTCAAAAAAGTTGTTTCTAATTTTATTGCTATAAAAACATTCAACCGCGATGCCCTCCGAAAGTTATAACAAGAAGTTACAAAGTGCTTTTTTTTCTGCACAGGGCCAATGCCGTCATGACGTATGGACAAAATTAAAAACTAATAGCATTTTATGACACAAAACTTGTCTAATAAATATAATTCTCTGAGACTTTTTTTTTCGTACTTTCACAAAAGTGCCAGGATGAATCATTTTCAAGACATTTTGTCAAATCATTTTTGTCGATTTTTTTTTACAACATACCGAACTACTTCATGTTCCATTCTTCGCGGATTTATTGAACGGAAGATTCAATTATGAAATTAGAATGCGTTCAGAATGGCAGAAGATTTTCACTGGATCAGTGGAACAATTAACTTCTCAGAGAAGAATTGGCAAATGAATCGGAAGGAAGAAGTCTCATTTGAATTTGAAACAAGAAAAACCACGATATTGTTAATTACCACTGATGAATATTCCATCAGAAGCATAACTCATGTTTCAAATTCAAGTTTTGATTTCAATCCAACTATTATCAACAATGGGAAAATTGTTCACGACTTTTAACCATATTACTAATGAATTTCGCTAAAATAAAACGTTACTTCGTAAAATTTTGATTCAGCTAGAACCAAAGCCAAAGATATTTTCATTACTCTGATCATAATGTTAATAACACGGTGTTCCACGCCAACATTAATCTCGTTTCAACTATGCGTGAATAGCGAAAGCTCGAGTAAAATTTGCATTTACGGCTTTTGTGACAGGTGTCGATGGAACACATCGCCTGGACGGAAGGTGTATTATCCTATTGTCTTCAGTCTCTATAATCCTCATGTAGTATACACACTTCAAGGACGAGAAGTACCGCCGGAAACTGATCAACTCGTAATTTCCAGAGACACTGGATTTTGGCGGGATTTTGGTTACGGCATGACTTGTCAGTACAGGTGAATATTTCAGGCAATTCTAATGCATATTAATTGGACATTTTCTCGCACCCGTAAAATAATTATTTGCATACATTTTATAGTTTTAATCATAATCGCCAACTGGTTCATATGATATTTAAACGAACACATCAAAGTGATTTCAAAAATTAATTATTTCAAATTGTTACAAAATGTGGTCTATTGTTTTTCAGGTCAGACTTTTTGAGGGTACGAGGATTCGATGAAGACGTAGTCGGATGGGGAGGAGAAGATGTCACTTTGTACAGAAAATACGTGAGGAGTAATATTAAAGTCATCCGTGCCACTGATCCAGGCATCTTTCATACCTGGCATCCTAAGGTATGTAAATTTACAAAGTGCATACAACTTGTTAGCAACAGCCATATATACGTTATTCAAAATGAATTTACACTAAATACTTTGACGATAATAGGATGTGAGTTTATTTGAAGTTGAACATGTTTATATGCATATTCCCGAAGCTTTCTCCTGAGTGTTTGGGGCGCGAAAATTTTGCGCCCTTACGCGTTTAGTGATAAACTCGAAACTTTGAACAAGATATGTACGTGCGGTAATATGTAATATGACATTCCTATGTTCAGCGAATACTCGACTCATATAGTTAAGTTTGCGAACTCAATTTGTCTGAAATTTTACATCCACTTTTTTCAACGTCCTACTCTCTCAAAATATATAGTTTCGTCGAATATTATTCGTAGGCTTTCAGCTTCTTATAAACAAGTCAACTTCAATCGTCATTTCAAAATTCATTTTGATTTCAATACATTTCCTTTTATTTACAATTCATTTTTAAAAATATATTTTTCTTATTTTCTTATTTTTATGTTAACTTATGATTGATTTTGATTTTTTTTGTTTGATTTTTTCACAGATGAGAAAATTTTCATTTTGCGGTAGACAAATTTTTCAATTGACCATTCGATAGCTGATAGTATCCTGTACATCTTTGAACGATGTGTGACTTGTAAAACACTCGATGGCTGTTTGATGGACGATTATATAGTATCGATTTAACGTCGCTTTTCAAATAACATGTCAACGACCTCGATGAGGAACTTAACAGGATTGCGGTTAAACTTCCATGCATACTCATCCCATTTTGCAAAATGCGCCGGATCTACACCTTCGTTGGGCTGATTTTATGTTTAATGAGATTAGGTAAAGTTTGTCACTAATAAGGCTGTCATTGATTGGGCTTAACACTAATAAGGCTGGAAAGATTACACAACTGCTTAGCAATAAAAGATCTGAGCTCATTTGGTAAACAGTTTGCTTGGCACTGGTTTCCACTTTAGCAAGTATCATGCAGCAAATGGCGTTAGTTTAGCTAAAGTTACTGCCGAAAGTTCTGAATCAGAGTACAAAATTGAGATTCCGGATATTTTTCTTATTTAAATATTTTCTCTGTTAAAAGAGAGGGGGAACAAAATTTGCAAAGTTTATAACTCGTGGAGTGTGTTTGTATTTTTCATTTTTGTCTGATAACGCGAAATATGTAATGACAAAATGTGTGTATAATATTACGGGCAAGACATTTGCCGATTAATTAAAATTCACGCGGAACGTTATGCAAAAGCAGATATGACCCTCATATTTTTCCTGTCAACTGATTTTACGAAGCTCGACATGTACTTACGCGGATATGAATTATTCAGTTTCCATTGTTTCTGTCACCATATAAAAAAGGACATAAATTTACTTTAAATCTCGACTGGTTATATAATATGATTTACCCCCTTTTTCGAGAAACATTAATCGTTCAGCGAGAAAAAAAAAATCACATAATAAGTGACAATTGAATGAAAAAAATATCCAAAAATGGAAAGAAAGTTGATTCAATTTTTTCTTTCAAGCTGAAATCATAGTTTAGAGAGTTCAGCTGAATCGATTTTTCGATGAAATTTTCTCGAACATCTTTTCCGTCGCAGCCATCAGAGTAGTTGGGAGAAATTTAATCATTGTCAAGAAATGCTGATGCTAGGGTATGTTAAACGAGCTCTCGACGATACTCCAAATCGAATACTCAGAGGACGCGACGCAATTAGCTCTATAAGTAAGTGAGGTTTTTCTCATCCAACAAATTAGTTTTGCCTTGGAGAAATACAGAGCCACGAGATCATAGCCACACAACGCAGTACCGGATAAATATCGTTCTCTTAAGATTGGCAGCCGTGCAATCTTATATGAAATTCCGTGTTGATCAATAGAATACTTTAGACAGTTCCAGCGGTCTGAACGACCGCACGACTATGGCTCTGTATAACAAAATTAAAAGCAATTTCCTTTCGAACAAAACTCAAGAAAGTGCCTCGCTTGAATCTTTCAACTGTATCAAATTATTGAAATGCATAAAATTTCACTTGATCTCCGATGATTATTCAGTTTGCAAATTAACAATTCAAACATTCCCTCGTGAAAATTTATTTCTGGCCCTGAATAGAGTTCGTCGATAAATAACAAAATAATGAATAAAATATATTCTCAATTCAATTCATTTCTATTTCAGTTCGGTAATTTTATCTATCCAAAATATAATTGAAACTAAATCATGCATCGATAAATGAAATCAGGCTCAGATTGAGAGTTAATTTTATTTTGAAATGCCTTTTTTTAGAGTCTAATTAATTTTTAACATCCGGTTGAATTTCTGCCACGGTTGTAACGTTAATGAACAAAGTGTGAATATCACTGAATCGAAAATTTGAATCATCGTGCTAATTCATAAACGCTGTAGTTCGCATAGGTTTTGCGAGCAGGCACAACGGCATTCTTAGTATCTCGCTTGAATTCTATAAACAACGCTGTGGAGACTGTGCAAATATTAAGGCCGTGTGGCAGTGTAAGCACAAGCTTGTTACAAGGCTGAGTTTCATGAACCTCTACTTCTCTCAAACGGAGAGACCAAAATTACTGTACTTGCGCTGCTGTCGTTCTAACGACCGCAATTAAAAGCCGCACTAGAGCCGTTTCAAGGCTCTTAGTCTTCAAAGTTTTATCTTTCGGGTACGATTTTTGAGTGACGAAATTGGGCTTTTTTTTCTCTCACTTCAATGGGATTTAATCCTCTGTGATATGATACAATAGTAGGAATTGGTTTGGAAGTGTGCATTTGTCACAACCAAATTAATTAATTTTGTGTTTGCCTCTCAATCAGGTACAACGCAATTAGAATCTTCTGTCCATAAAATGCATTATTCATCACTTGAAATTATAATGAATTCAAAAGCATACTTTAAACGAAAGCTCATGAAATTAAATAACATAAAAATTGTGCAATTATGATTTCAATAATGTTTTGTTTGACATAATGGTTGAAAAAGGAAACAATTTTATATAGTTGTATCAAAATTTGTCGATTCGAAGTTATTGACATTTATGTTTATATTATCATGTTAATAATGTTTACTATAATTAATTTATAGTAATCGTAGAATCCTCCACGGATGAAAATATATCTGTCAAAATGTATTCTATTTTATATTTTATAAATTTATATCATGGAATTTATAAAACAAATATAAATTAACTTATTGCCGGAATATGTTTTCTACACGAAAAATATATTTTTGTCCGTGCGAGATAGATATCGTCAAGTTTGTGCAAGTAATTTGATTTGTTTGTTTGATTTAATTTTTTAGGTTTGTACAGGAGGACCTGGCCAAAAACTTACAACGGACCAGTATCGGGCATGCATTCGATCACGCGCTTTAAACGAAGCCTCTCACGCGCAACTAGGATTTTTGGCTTTCCAAGAAGACATTGCTAATCAGTCGATCAATCTCAAGTCCAACAGTGTTAAAAAAAAGAAACCGCCGACGGTGAAGAAAGAGAAGAAGAAGGTGCCGAAACAGCAGTATAAAGGCCTGCCCCAAGCCAAAGACAAGTCGATTGGCAGAACGTCGAAGGACCAAACTTAATCATCGTCTGACACGACGAGTCGAAGTGTGAATAAAGTCCGTAGAAAAAAAATTTCGTCGTGATTTTAAATAACGCAAGTACTATCGAGTTGTGATCAAATTTTTTACATTTTTCATAATTTTTCTGAAAACATTTTTCTACGCTCCTTTTGACGTGAACATTTTTTGCCCACCAATTTCTACGATTCTAGTCAGGATTTACAGTACTTTGCTACAATTTTTTATAGATTATTTTTTTACGTTCAAGTATTTTTATCGTTACGAAAAAAAGGCTGAAAAATAGCCTTAAAAAAGTATTCTGTCAGCGATTCTGAAACACTTAGTTCCGAAAATTGTTATTTCTGATCATTATAGAAAAACGTGTAATCGTCAAAAATTGTGAGCTCAAATGATGATATTAATTGAATGGTTTGTCGGAATATCGAATTGCTTTTTTGCAATGCGAACGTTGCTAAAATTTTCATTCATTTGATTTGAGAATAAAAAAAGGTTGAGCAGAATGCAGTTCAATGCCGAAGAAAATGCTCGCAAACAAAAGCACGAGACACAAAAGCGCATACCTCTTTCCACGTTAATGCAACGTTTACTACAAGCGGTGTTTTATAGCGCAAAAATTTTTACATTTTATACGCGATTAGCGTTCGGAATCATCTGGTGTTTTTGAACCCTGCTAATTAATCATTTACCTGTTGAGATTTTATAAATTGTTATTTAGGAAATTATCATGGTTTTAGATATTGTTAATGGATATTTTTAATATTGTTCTGAGTGATACTAAAAGCTTGGAAAATTTCGAATACATATTTTGTCTAAACAATTTGTTATTTCAGTGAATTGAAAATCAGTACAATGTTTTCAATCAAAAATTGATAAACAAATTAATGTGTTTTGTTGGCAAATGTTTGTAAATAAATTTCACAAGGGAAAAAATATCCTTGATATCGTGATTTTTCCTGTGAAATTTAATGGTACTACCTAGTTTTTATTTGTACGATTTTGATAACAAAAGGACTTGGTTAATATTGCGAATGGATTGGAAAACCGTATAAAATAGAAGTCAATTAATTAGATAAAAGGTCGTTACATTCCATTTTTCAGATACGCGTCCATGGACATTATATGTGTAAATATGTATAAAAACTATCCGTATAAAAATGAATATGAAATCACTGAAAGCACATAACATTTGCACATTCACGAAATGTCGTATAACTAACGAATGAATGTTTCATTGCAAAATCGAACTTAATGTTCAGTCGTATTATGTGATATTCAAACTCGATTGTTCATTTCCAGAGGGAAAATATTTTGGTATTAGAATCATAAAAATGAACTATTATCTCGGTGAGTAAATTTAATATCAATCTACGACGCGTTGCATTCTTACCACAAATATTTTTCCATCAGCGTCTTGAATTGTTTCGATAAGTCTCGGTTATCGTGTTCCCCGTATTGTTTCTAGTCGAATCGTTTATAATTTTGTATCGTCTACTTTCATTTCTTCGTTGGAAAATCGTTACGATTTGTACTTTGACCATGTTGCATGTAACATGACGAACGAAAAATTCTTTTTATCAACTTTTTTGAAACAATAAAACAATGATTTTTCAACCGCTTTTTCTCATTTACCTGCAAACTCAATTATAAAATAGAAGACGCAAAAACGATTTCTCGTTAATTAACTGCTCTGTGACTGGGCGCTTTTGCAAATCATGATTATTACTTAAGGCAAAGTTTTAAAAATCTACTTGATGAAAAATGTAAACCAGGTCTCGAATTTATAGTGCGCCAAGGAGAGAACATTCGTCATAATTAAGAAGTCTTTGAAGTCAATTAATTAACTTTTCGCAGCTCAAAATAAACATGATTTCAAAAATTGTCAAGAATTCAGCGCGAATGCACACCAGATCTCAAAGATATGTTTTGCGTACCGTTCTTTTTGTTTGTTTTTTTATTTTATTTGCACTATTTTTCCTTCTCAAAACAGTATTAGAATTATGCCCAGGTGGAAATATTCCAGCTGGAATTCCAGCAGCACGACACACAAAACCGTTTGCGCTCAAAAAGTTTATTATTTCGCAAAACTTGAAGTTAAACAGTGATGGGAACTTTTGCAGTTTGTGGCTGAAATTTGCGCTAAAATGAAATATATTAGCACTCGAAATTCACTACTCTATCGAGTTTGGATGGTAAATTTTTGAACATGGTAGATTTCAGAATGAAGGCAATTGAGTAAGTTAATTTGGATTATTTGAAAGGTTTCACGAAACTTTGACAAAGTTGGTCAAATGCAAACGATACAATTTTAATCTGCGTGAAAACGTTTCCAAAAGTTGACCGAAAGCTTCGAACGCTTAACCGAGCTTAACATCTAAATTGGTAAGTGAAAATCCGTACGTTTGGCGTCGTGTTCAGCTTGCAGTAAATACCGCCCCCGGATTACATAAGAAACCTCTTTTTTTCAAACTTGAACGAGAAACAAAATGGACCTTATTTTGCTTTGAAGTTTCAATTTCAAGATTGACTGAGCTTCGGGTTGCACGATAGGTATAACACGCGTGCACTCGCTGTGTGCAGGCTTTGATTTTCCGTCATATGGGTATGCATGTGTTAGATTCAGTTGAATGAGGTCGGTCTAGACGATCCTTGAAATGGACTTTTATAAAAAGCAAATC
The DNA here is from genome assembly GCA_025266255.1 of Trissolcus basalis. NCBI lineage: Eukaryota > Metazoa > Arthropoda > Insecta > Hymenoptera > Scelionidae > Trissolcus > Trissolcus basalis. The sequence goes on along the minus strand of JAAMPD010001695.1, from coordinate 7,317 downwards.
GCACAGCCTGTGCTTGATGCTACAGCTATGGACAAGGAGCCTACATGTTTGAGCACTCTCTGACTTTCTAGTGTTTGTACTTCTTGAAATGTTACATTTCCGCTTCCTTTTTCCTGATCACTCAATTTTTCATTTCAAAAAACATGTATCGCTTTCGCGAAAAAAAAAAAAAAATTATCACAAAATTCCACGAAACAAAATGCAGCTTTTTTTATTCACATTCCCATTGGGAAGCATATTCCTTTTCATTTTTTGAAAAAAGGGGAGGGGAGATTGCAAAATAGCTCGCTACAGTCATGAGAAATATAAAAATTGCAAAACACTCATACGAACTGAAATAAAACTTTGATGATCATATCGAGTACGTAACTCCCTCAGCGCCATTCTGTCCGACTGTTCGGCGTGTTTCGTCCGTTTTAACGATTCTTATATAAAGCAGTGGCGCGGAACGAAAAATGGTTCCGAGCGTGATAACACTGGCGTGTGTAAATCGTCCGAATGATCCCGGAAAAGCCGTAAATATATATCGAATTAAGTATCGACGAACTATCATATTGTGCATTAAAACTTATCTGAGCATATTTTGCTGCTCCAGCGAGTTCGATGACCAATTCGAAACGACATTTTCACGTGGTAGAATAAATACTCTGCTCTCTATGTTTTTTTTTAATTTCCGTTTTTGACTCCCGGGGTTGAAAAATTGTTCGGGACAAAACTGTTAGAAATGTTTGATCAAAATCATAAAAGTTTGACAAATTGTCCGACTGAAGTTGAATAAGATTCCCCGGAAGTTCTTGTTTTACATTTTTTCCTCACTTTTTTTTCAAACTTTTTCCGTCATAATGGATACCTCCTTTGTACGACAGCTACAAGATTAAAATTTTAATCGCCGAGATGAATACCTTGATTTTCTCGTTAAAAGTGCGGCGGATTCGAGTTGAGATATAGACTGCGAATCACAAGCCTAATAAACGAGTAAACTTTGCTAGTTAGCGAAGTGGAGTTCTTATCAGGATCAATATTTATTATTGAGTGCCAAGGAGTGTTAAAAACAATGACGTGGAAAGAACGTGAATCGTGATTAATTAGGGTCTTATAATCTAAGGGAGTCAAAAATAAAATAAATACACCAAGGCGATTGTGATAAACCTCGCGGGATATTTTGATCATTAGGAAACAGCAAGAATAAGCTTGTAGAGTAAAAACGAGAAGACTTGTTCAGATTTCCCGTGTAAGCTCTGAATGCGCTGCGGCTATATGCTTAACGCTCAAGGAAGATAACAAAATTAATTGCAGTTCACTGAATCCGGCTATTTTTGCGGTCTTTATGAGGTAATATGCTGCTGGCATTTTTGAACAAAAAAGATAAAGCCTGCTAGAAAATTACCACTTTCAGTTGCAATGATCAATTAACCGTTTAATGTTAACAAAGTTAGTACATTTTAACAAAGTTAAAGAGAATGCAGTACGGGGTTTTTGTGTGGCTCGTAAAAAATTCAATTCATTTTCACGTGTAACTCAGGCTCCTCCGTAATCATATCAAAGAGTACGTTGGTATCAGCGGTCGAATTCATATAAGAATTTGTTTTAATAATTCCGTACCAATTAACTGATCGTACGAAAAAATCATTTTTCAGTCGAATTATTTTTAATTACACGTCCAGTTTGAGTGTACGTAGGAATTATTTTATTTTTGCGAATTTTTTCGCCTGGAACTGGGTGATAGATAAAGTTATGCATGCAGAAACGTGCTTCATTTGGAATTCCATGAACGTATGAACTTTAAGCATGTAAATGGCGTAGGTATAGGTTGCAGAGTCAGTGCAAGAATGAGTTCACTAACCTGTTTCGCACTTGGGGACGTGAATCGATCAAAAGGTCGTTTAATAGGTAAATTTGTTTGATGTAGCTGAAATACAATTCTTGCTATTCGAAAGCTTGCTTTTTGTTCGCATTATTCGTGCTGTTTTTTCTAGATTCTTTTTTTCCAACGAAACACTTCTGACTTGAATATGAGTTTGAATTTTACTTCACTGCACCGTTTAGTTTTGAAATTATAAAACAAAAGTATAAACTCTCAGCTAACACGAACGTTCAAAAATAAACATGAAAATTTCCAAGAATGGGAATGAAATTGTTCTGATTATTTTCAGTACTTCTGCTTGAAAATGATGAAACGTGAAGTTACCTCTGAAGTCTTGTCATCTCCATTCTTTCGTCAACAACTTCGGAATAAAAGGGTCAAGAGAGTAAAAGAGGGATGCACTCTAATGAAAACTTCAATCGGATTTTTTTAATAATTAACGTTTTTAATGATGATGCAAACGTCAACATCAAAAAGATGTAATGTCGTTTTAATTATCCGACATTCTTAAGTCACCAGTTCAAGAGCATCGCAGTACATACAAAAATCATGGTGTTTGGTTGTTTGCTGAACTCGTATTGACCGTTTAATAATCAGCCCCTCGTTTTTCACCATTTAGTTATCATCCTGATGAGCATTAAAAACTAATTATTTCCAAACAAACGATCTCAAATTTCATGAACAATGCAGTATTATAGTTAGTGTTTTGTTAAACCAAGTTTACTTGCGTCTTTGCGCCTGAATTGTCAGAAATAATTTACAAAATTAAATACAAACATTGTGAAACTGTAATTTGATGTAGCAAACAAAAATTTTCAACCCGTTATTTGTATAATGAATAATAAAACTAGGATTTATATTTCAACTTGTTTCAAAGTTTTTAATACAGTTGCAAAAATTTTCTGGTTGACAGCAGAGGTGGTTTTTTTTTCTCGAAAAGCATGACTGTGCAGCATTGATTGTTTGAAAATTTTTTTACACTTCCCTTCCGGTGAACCAGAATCTTTTGGGAACTATTTTATTGCAACGTGGGGAAAAAATCAGTTGCTGCAGGTAATTTTACGCAAAAGAAAGTTGAAACATGATCTGAATGCGAAAAATGTGATAGGGAAATGTATGCGTGAAACGAAAACTTTGGGAGGCAGTCTTCGAGAATTCAATAAATGCGACTCATATTTTGAAAACTTGTAACAGTCGCGCGGAAGTTAGAAGTGACATCACGTATTTCTTACAGCAAGTTATCGTAATCGCGAAAAATGTAACTGCGACGAATGTCGGAAATGAGTTTCAAGAGGCAAACTACTTCAATATTGCGAGAGCTGCGTACTCATGATTCGAGAAAGATAAAGCACTTGGACGCAGCGTGCACTTTAAAGGTGTACTTCACTATGCCGTTTGAGAATTTTGCAGCAAAACCTCAGAAGAAATCATATAACTTCAACCATGTTTTAAGAACCTTGCTTTTTGTGAGAGACTGTTCATGAACCGTTCTAATAAATTCCCAGGGGAAGGTAGTTAGTTTCAAACGACAACTTCTTGCTCGTAATAGTTCACAGACGAAAACTAGTCTGCAAACATCACAGGGCGAAAAAATGAACAATCTTGATTGCTTAGTCATAAAAAAATTATCGCAAAAATAAATCTTTCATAATGATAAAAAAGGAAAGGAAAAAAAGAAGGATTTGTTTTTTTTCGTCGTTTCAGAAGGTTATTTTTGGTGCATTGATTTTCGTTCGGAAGATAAGATGTTCATCACTCATTTACGCATATAAAGAGCACCTTCAGATCGCTAGATTATTACGGATTAACGACTCTACGATGCACTATTTTACCCTCAGACAATATAAATCCTGTAAATTCTCTTACATGAATATTCGACAAGCTTTTATGGTTATAATGGATTTCTCCTACGGTTCAATCATCAGCAATTCCAAGCTGTTGAAAATTAATCCGCCGACGCAAAATTCCAAGAGACACATCGCTTCGTGCAGAATGAAATTTGTTACATTTTTTAGACATATTTTTTTCTCTCGTGATTCTTGGAGTGTGCGAGACATAAGCGCAAGCTAGAACGAAGTTTGTAACCTACTGAAAGTGCTCTAAGTGCTTGGTATACTGTTTCCTTGAATTACTTGAGAGTCAGAGTTCATTTACATCGTTTAAAACTTTGTAGGACAACCTTGCTAATTCGGCTAAAAGCTAATGAAGTAAAATAACCCCTGTCGTATGTTTAGAGTACATTGTTTGGGATCCATAAATAAGTATATCCTTTTCTGCGGCTACCATTCCTAAGCTCTTTCAATTTATCTCTTACTTTACACACCTTTTCGACTGTAACGTGATAGCATGAAAACGCATGGCAAAACGCCAGGAAACAAATTATGTGCCAGAGAAACAACAAAAAAGAAATAATAGTTAATTATACGACTTTAATTTTGTCTTCAAGTTCAAAATGTACATAAAATGTTTCTAAAAAATTTATTATACATTTGTAACAAAAAAATGTTAACATTTTCGGAACTTATGAATAAAATGTGAATAATTTGATCAGTTCAGAGTCATAATATATTGGCTCTTGAGTTGGAGGAATAATCGAATCATATATGCAACCCCAAATGACGTCGTCCTAATCAATCGTTACATTTCATCCCTGAGTCAATAATCGTTTCTAGTATTCCGCAAATATTGGTCACCAAATTTGACACAGAGTATATTAGCGCTATCAATTCCGATTCCTGTAGCTGCAATGATCAACTAGCCATCGTTATTAAATTCGATTGTCAGACGTAATTGAGACCTTCCGGTCCTAATAAAATATACTAATTAAAAAATAAACATCAATCATTCACTGTATTTACATTCTCGGAAATGAAGATTCAATTTCAAACATTACATTGTCACGTTCGAAGAAGTTTTAAGTGGTTCTCAAAACACCTTTTTTACTTTGTCCAAATTATTCTGTCAAAGTAATTTGTCTAATTGAAAATAGTACAAGATTAACATTTTCGAAAGTGTGATCCTGAGTTTATTTGAGTTAAAGATTTGTTTTACATTCTAACACGTCAGATATATAAATCAAGTTCTAATAAATAAGTCAAGAAACGATTTGTCTAGAAGTTGGATTTCCTGATTTACTTTGCATCGCACGGAGTGAGTCGCGAATCGGAAATTATCTTGAAAGGTTAATCAGGATCGACAAAAGAATCGCCAAACATCAAACTCGGATATAACTCATGACCAGAGGCAATTACTTATCTACCTTGGTCGATTTAGTGGGTCGACAATAATGCATTGTATCTCCACCTTGCGCGCCATTGCATCGTTGCAAAACCACAATCCAAACTTTCTTCGGATGAAAATTAATGAAACCCATTCTCTTTAGCTCAACTTGGATCTAAGCATATGAATTTCTACGCCAATCAAGATACTCAAAGGCTGGAATTTCTTTGATGGAACACTCGAATTACCTAAACCTAAAATAAAATTAAAAATCAAATTTGTAAGACAACTAAAGTAAAAATAAATGTTTCATTCAAAAGCATTGGTTATATTAGATGCAACATCGAAACAGTGGTGACAATTTTTTCCTCCAAAATCTACAATGGATGTGCATTAATTTTCGAGTCGTGTGAATTATTTAGGCGGCGGAATAATTTTGGTACGCAACGGTCTTTTTTTTTTTCTCGCCAATTAGTGCTGCAAAATTGAGCTTTTATATAATCATGGGCATCATCAGTACAAAGCAGATCATGTGCAATCATTTTGGCAAGGAACCATTAAAATTCCACGATAGGGCTGTTGGATTAAATATACGTGCGCGATTCCAAATGAAAGAGCATTTTCCCGTTAGGTGTGCACGGCCGAGCAAATTTCCACGATAATTGGACCATTTTGATAAATAGATTGACGTACACACGCTGCATTTGTAGTATCATATATTATCGTGCTTAGCTTGATTAACGTCTCGAAATGCAATGCATTATTATCATCGCTGAATGGGCTACCGACTGTCTGCTGGTCCCTTCTGCTCCATGACTCCGCTCCTGTGCTTGTCATCATTCCCTTAAGCCCCTTTGGTTTGACGCTCCAGCACGTTCTATACTTTGCGAGGCTATTCACCTGCTAATCACATATATTCGATTTCTATGAATTGCATCATCCTCCATGCGTCTCATGTCAAGTCTCGAAAACTGAGCGTGACCTAAAAAAAAGACAACAAGAATCACTGTTTCAACTGAAACTATCAAAAAATATTTCTTTAAAAAAAATCATGAATAAATTCCTTCATTAAAAAATGAAAGAAAATGACCAAATCAGAAATAAAATTATTTCTGTCTGTATAAAAGTTATACTTTTTTTTATATACAAAAATATGTTATATATATTTATCAGAAATGAAATTGTAGAATATGTTCATTTCGTCCATTCGAACTGTTTGACATGAGATAAAAGAACTTGCGAATTCTGTCGAATTAATTGAGTTTTTAATTGATTCAGACGAATTCGTCAGTTTCACGAGATTCGACTGACAATTCAGTTGAATTAAGAAAAACCGTACAGAAAAATGTTCTGAGTGAAGCCAAACAAATGAATCGGGGGAGAGAGAGAGAGAAAGAAAAAAAAGATTGAATTTGAATCTAACACCAGAACACGAAATTATACATGGATTTGGTAAATTCAACTCCACTCGACGGAATAAATATGGTGCCACTATTATGCATTCAAAACAGGAGCGCCGTAAAGATCAGCGAGGAGGACAGAGAATTCGAAGTCGGAAGAAAATGTAATCCCGAGAGCAACGAGAATGGACGACTTACTATTATACTTGAAATAACGGCGCTAATGCGAATCACCTTGTTATCCAATTAACGTCTGAACAGACGGCACCGTTATCCATCGCGAGGATCACACAGAAAGTCTAATTAAAGGATAATCGAGACTATGATGTCGATTAACCTTAAGACTCTTGCACAGTGCAAATTTCATCCCGTTGAAAAATACGCCCCGCCTCTCAATTTTTCAAATTGTAAATTTGCGATTCTAAATTAACCCGTCTACTATTTCAGTGCGCATAAAGTCGAGTATTAAATTTGTTACCTGGCAATTGCGCACGGTTCAATCAATATCGATACAATTGCACAACATTAACGTTTTATTTCGCACAAAACGTTAATTATTTAACTTGTAGGTTCAAGTTTGCAAGCATATTACGCAATGTTTCTCGATCCGATCAGCAATTGTGTGTGGTAATGAATTTTTACTAAGTATAATTTTGATTGGAAAGCACAATTTTAATGAAACTAATCATTCATATAATTATGTTATGCAATATTACAGCGTGCTGTAACACGAGCCAATATGGAGCAACTAAGGGTTTTTTTTGATCATTTTCATAACTGTTGCGATTATGTAAAAAAGCGCTTGTTAATACTATGATGGTTGAAGTCAAATAA
>JAAMPD010001694.1:0-21407 GCA_025266255.1 Trissolcus basalis | reverse complement strand
GTTCTTATCGATAAAAGTGCATCTTTTTGAATCTTCTTTTCCGTCACACATTACCCCATAGTCAGGGTAATGTGTGACAGCATACAGGGTAATTGTGATTTAATAAATAATTGTTTTTGTCAATATTTTTTTCTGGTTTATTTTAGGAAATACAACATTCCTCTATCTAAATAATATCATAAATATGCGTATAAGTTTTTTCAATAACAAATTATGGAAAATATCATAATGTATTGAAAATTTTACAATATTATTTGCGAAAGCTATGCAATGTTAAATTTATTCATTTTTGTGTGAAAACGTATCACAACTACCATATCCTGTAACACATGAACTGATATACGGTATATTCATGAGTATAGCCTATTACAAATACCATAGCGTCACAATTACCCCAATCTCTACAAATGATATGGGGTAATTTTGATTTTATTTGTTAAATAAAATATCAATTCGCAAATATTTTCAGAATGGTGGATCAAGTTTAATGGATTATAACTAAGTAAAATGAGTCATTAAAGTTATAAAAATATATAAATTTCTCATAAAAATCTAACTTTGGATTGAACGCTCGAAACTTTAAGAACCAAAGATTTGTGTCATGTCGGATACAAAAATTAGAAAAATGATAACAATTTATTTATAATTTCACTTCAAACTCTATCCGCATTGTGTGTAAGACAGGGGAGAACAATATTCTCTTTTGATATTAAACATTTTTAGTATTTTGTTAATAATAATTAGCGTATCACAAATTACCCCGAAATCACAATTACCCCAGTTGACCCTATACCCCTTTAAAAAAGACCAAAAATGTAAAAATCGGCCAAATCCCATCAAAATGCAATATTCTTTTGAATAACATTGTAATTATCCAAATTTCGACAAATCTGGCCAAGAATCAAACAAATTTGATTTCTGATTGATTCAAAACTTTTACATTTCATTAAAAATGAGCCAAGTTTAATAAATATAGATTTAATACAAATCTTCAGTAAATTTGTATGAACTTTTTAGGTACTGGAAGGTTCGAAGTCACCTACAACAAGGAATTCTTAGCAGTAGGATTCATTCGCAAAAACATTGAACAATCATTGATAAAAGTTCGAAACCTAAACGAGAATATCCAAAACCCCCTGACGGAGGACGACATCTATACGGAACTATCAATGAGAGGTTTTGATTACGGCAAACCATTCCGACACCTAAGTAAAGTTTCCGCCGACGGATTGGACGGCATGGTCAACTGGGCAGACGACTGGACCACGTTCCTAACCAGTCTCATGCAGTTGTACAATTTCTCAGAAGACACCAGAAACGTTCTGGTCCCTGTGACGATCAGAAAAATAGTCATCAACGTCAACAAGCACAGACAAAGTGTAGGACACTCCAAAGGTACGTTTTCAACTCCTCTTCAGTCTTCAAAATAATCCTCTCCAATCAACCTTCACTTCTTCCATTCAAATTGCCAATCCAATTTTAATCCCAGATCCAATTTCAATTTCCATTTCAATAATCTTTTATTTAACTAAATTTCATTTTTTTTCATCTTCTCTCCAGTCTTCCCAGTTCTCGTTGACAAAGAAGTAAACGTCATCAGCACCAACGGAGTGCAACTTGAAGGAATCCAGTTATCAACCGTAGACGTCAAGTCATCGGAATTCCTGATCGTGGAGACACCAAACCCAGCTTCTCCCAAGAAGTTGAACCTGTCAACTCTAATAGCTACCCAGCAGATCCACGGTGACACATCCAGTATCACCTGGGTGGCAGGACCAACCGTCCAATCAGAGAAGGACGTCGTGAAGGTCGAGTACGCTGCCCTGAACGTGCACGATTTCCAGATGTCCAAGACCAGCAGTTCCATAGCCAAGTCCAAGGCCGACCGCGTCCACGAAAGAACTTTCGGACTGGAGTACGCTGGCAGGGACTCTTCGAACAAACCAGTGATGGGAATCACCGACCAGGGGGCGCTGTCCAGCCACGTGACCATGGACCCCATCTTGACCTGGCCGCTGCCTCTGATCTGGACCACTGACGAAGCTGCGACTATCCCTCTCTCCTACGCAGTTGCCTACTTGACCCTCGTCTTCAAGGCGGAAATTGAAAGGGCGAACGAGTCTTGATCGAACATGGCGCAACAGATTTTGGCCAGGCCATGATCAACGTGGCCTTGGAAAAAGGTTGCATTATTTACACCACCTACAGCACCGCCGAGGAGAAGAAGTTCCTCCGGACCAGGTACCCGACGGTGCAAGAAAACCGCATCATAGACTGCAGCGAGACTTTCTGCGGCAAACTCTGGAAGGACAGCAAGTGTCACGGGATGGACGTCGCAGTGATTCAAACGCACTGCAGCGACGTGACCAAGGTCGAAGATTCGATTCAATGTGTCAGGGGTTCCGGCAGGATCCTCATCGTCGGCGACTTGGAGCCGGGCCTTTTCACTTCGGTGGGCATGGAGATCTTCCTGCGCGAGATGGCGCTGTTCTCAGTGATCCCTCGACAGATCGCCTGCGCCGAGCCGTACATGAAACAAGTTTTGGCAGGCCTGATAAAGGGCGGCATCGAATCCGGCGCCGTCAAGCCCTTATCGCGAACTGTCTACAGCAGCGAGTCGCTCAAAGATGCCTTCCTCGACGGTATCTCCAACAAGAGCCATGGAAAGGTATCGATCATATTAATCTTGCTATCAATTATTTCGTCACGCTCCTGACAATCCTGCTACCAACGGTTCTCGCATTAATTACAACCAATTTCTCTACAATCATCAGAACCAGTTTAATGAATCGATTTAATTTACAATGAACCATTTTTTAATTTTGACTGGTTTCATTTTTCTTTCCTAGATCCTGGTTAAAAATTCCAGAAGTCCAATCGGTCCAATCGAACGTGGCGCCGCGTTTCGTAGCGACTCCCTCGAAGAGCTACCTGGTCGTCGAAGGGTTCAGCAACTTTGGCCTCGAGGTTGCAGACTGGCTGGTCACCAGGGACGCCAACCAAAGTAGGTCCTGGCGTCGGAAAAACAGTCGCCGCAAAAATTACGTCGATTTCAGAACGCAGATCTGGCAGAAGCACGGCGCGACGATCGTTCTGAAGGAGAGCGTGAATCTGAAGACGAAGCAGAACGTGAAGTCGCTCCTGGACGAGGCGAACAAGCTGGGCCAACTGGACGGCGTCTTCGACCTGAGCAAGAACAGCGAAATTACGAAGCTGTTGGATGAGGAGTACAAGGGCGGCAGCTTGGTGGTTTGCGTGGCGATGACGAAGGCTGACAAGAGGTGGCAGGACGTGGTCGCAAAGGAGAAGCAGGTCGAGGATCTGGTGACGAAGCGAGTGAAGAGCGGCTCGCCGGGACTGATGGTGGTTTGCAATTTGAAAGACGGCGAGCTGGACGCCAAGAGTCTGCAAGTATTCGACCAGGTTCTGCTGACGAGCTCGCCGGTGGCTGCGATCGTTCGAAAGACTCTGCAAAAAGATAAAACGGTGAGTATAAATTGCACTTCATTAAAACAATTTTTCGCTTGTCCGTGAGAGGCTGCGTGTACAAATAAATTCATTACGCGCGAGCAAAAGACTCGATCGATAATAGCAATAATATAATATTTTGCGAGGCGATAGTCGAGTAACTACCGTATAGATGAGTTTGTATGCCTTATCCTTCTTTACAGACATTGAAGCACAAACAAGATACGGATAATCTTGACGTCAACAACGTGGAAAACGAAGCGATTCGGTTCACGAAGGGGCTCTACGAACAGGACAAAGTTTCGGACAGATTCAGCGCCTTGACGTTCTAAGAGCTCGATCTTAGACTTTTCTGCTGACCTATAAATCTTGATCAATTAACCCACCACGAAAAAAAGTAGCCGAAAAAGTGAAATGGAAGAATAAAAAATAATAAAATGAAAGTCTAATATTTAAGAAGCGGATTGTGTCCATTTATCATGCAACGAGTTGAACCTGAAACTGGGATTTAATGTAGTTTTTATTTGGCAATAAATCTTTCCTTTTTCCATATAAGATAATGTTTAAGTAACCGTCCGAATGTCTCTTCGCAGTTAACATTTATTATTCGGCCATATCTACGATCACACTTTTTGGGTGAGGATGTGTCCTTTTTTGTTTCCACCGTAGTTCGATGGACACAATTGTACAAAAATTGTGGGAACAATAAAGTGATTCGAAAATGAAGCCCCTGGTCTAGTCTTTGTTGGCTTCGCGCAATCATTGAAGGCCCAATAAATTGCTCGAAAGCCCAGCAACAAATTAGATCCAGGCCCGATTTTACGCGAAATATCGTATTCGCGATATTTCATGAGCAAGTTAAAGCCGTCCTGTAGCTCTTCGCTTTCGTGGAACTTTCGCTCCGAAAAATGTCCCTCTTAGTGCTTTCGTTCCTCGCATCCTTTTTTCTGTACTTTTTTTCTTCATCCACGTCAACCCTTCTCGCCCACGAGACAGTACGGATTCCAGGAAGGGAAGAAGAGAAAACGTCCGCCCAACTGATTAGATTAAGGGAATCGATTCGCATAGGCTCCGTACCTTGAGCCGTCTCGCTGCACTGTTATTGTATTACATCGTGTTATCTGGTTCTGTACTAAAGGAAACGCTGCAAACATAATTCTCCGGTTATTTATTGGCTGTCGGACTTTGTCATTTCGGTGTTGCGAATGCAAGATTTTTTTCTGCTTACAAGTTACTTTCGAGTTATTGTGCAATGGTTCGTAGCTTGTAAGTAGCTTGCGAATCATGACACTCGGCTGAAGAGTTGTTGGATCATTTTTGTACTCAGATTAGATTCAGATTGATTGGAATGGGATTGATACTTGGAACTTGTCACTGTCGAACAATTTTTACAGCTCGTGATTGAAACATCAAATTCTAATTGAATACTAAATACGGTTGAATTCTTACCTATAAATTCAAAGATTATTAAAAATTTGTACATCCAACGTTTATGACGAAATATACTGTTTCAAGTAACTTTCAATAAATGTTTTAGGATACCTAAACAACAATTTTTTTTATAAACAATGAGTTGCTAATAATTATTTGATTAAACCAACATTTTTTTTCAACTGTTTTACGGTTGTCACGATTTCTTTTGCAGTTTTTGATATAAAAATCAAAATTTCGAAGTGGTAATAAGAAAAGGATGGATAAAGTGAATCGTAATTATTCATTACTACAACAAAATGGCAACGTCAAACATAAAACATTATTTAATTTAATAATTTAATTTTTTCAACAAAATTTGCACTTTACTTTCTTTATAACTTTGTTGCAAATTAGAAAATCAACAAAGTCTTTATTAAAGTAAATGTATTTTGGAGTAATCCTGGAAATTTCAAGAAAAGTTGAATTAGTGAACCAATTCAAATTTCAAGCTGAAAACAGATGACTCTCAAAATATCGTAGACTAATGAAAATGCAAAAAAAATCAGTTTATATATATGTATATTTATATATAAATAAATATACTGAAAATATAATAACAAATAGAATATAGAATTTAAATTTTCAAAAATGATTATTTTCACTAAAATTGTTTTTTTTCTCGTTTTAATATTTTCATTTTTCAACGTTATTGTTTTAATTTCAGTTTTTGATTACTGTTAATAGAAAGGTACCTACAAGACCTATCTAACAGAAGGTTCTTCTATTGTCTAAGAGTGAAAATCAAATATCGATTGTGACTGTGAGACCTGTCGAGTCCTAATTGTCATGGGAAACAAGTCGCGAACACGATTGGGATAGATATTTCTTGTTTTGCATAGCAAAGTGTTGCAGCACGGTTACTAATGGAGACACAAAAGCGAGAAACGGGCCTTGTACTACTGGCTTCTAGATTTGAGCGTGGTCATAATATGTGCAGGCCAGGTTTGCACAACCGGCGCCGGAACATTGCTTTTGCGCGTGAGGACAGACTCGACATCGTCGAGCCTCTCGTATAAAAGACAACTTTGAGACAAGACCACCGGGATCTCGCGCGACGGCGAATAAGTGAAATCGATCGACTCGATTTCTCCCCCTCCCCCTTGCGGGGGGAACAAATTACAAACGCGTCGTAAATATCAGCCAGCCCTGATAACCTCTCGACGATCCGGTATCCGTCTCTAGTATCCGAGAGAGTCTGGCTGCAACGTCATTCCTAAAACAAAGTGCATAGTTCGCCTCTGCAAAACACTTTGCCATAATATGCAGAGCGGCCGGTTGAATTAATGCCCCGAGTCAGAAACAGATTTAGGACAGACAAATGGTTGCGAGTCTTTTAGCCGGAGCGCTTTTAAAGAATTTGTTTAAGCGTATCTTTAAACATGAGAGCGAGTTGGAATTGAAAAAATGATAGCAGATAGGCCGGCTAAAATTGGTGGAAAAGTTTGATTGAGGGCGCGGGTTGAGATCGGCCTCGTAATGGCGGATCCATTTTTGTTTGTGGTACTTTGATGGTGCGATCGTTGAGATGTAATTACATAAAAGAGAGAGCGCAATGAATCTTCAAACAAATCGGATAACAGTCGTCATTGCGGGATACGTCGGTTGTTAGTTAATCACTCGATTGTTTAATTGAATGCAAAAGCGTGATTAACTGAATTCCATTGGCGGAAAAAAATGAACACGAGGAATGTAATGGATTTCCGAGGTATTATTTTTCAGGTTAACAGGTCATCGTTTACCGAGTATAAACTACGATATTTGTGTAGTTTCCAAACTCAAACGGCTGAACTTTGAATATAACGCGGGGTCTTCAGGTGTTAACATTTGTTGCAAATTATAGTCCCCTGTTTTTTCATCAATCAGTTTTATCTTTCACTTTTGTATATTTGTTATTTGAATTGAAGTGTATCATTTAACAAGGTTTCTTCGTTTCGAGCAGCCTTCTTGAGGTTTTCATATCTTTTTCTCCAAATTGCACGTTCAATCTTTATAAATTGCAATTGAGATACAAACTACAAACATTTTAACAAATGTTAAAAGTACAAAATTAATCAAAAGAATTGTAAAACAAAGTTCTTATAACAATTAATATACAGTTTCAATCCAAAATTTAAATCAAAAATTTTTGTTTTCAATTTTTTTCAAAAGTCGGAGAAAATCCCTTTGTTTTAAAAACAAGTTTGAAAGTATAATACAATTCATTTTTTTAATAACATTTGTTCAACTATTTCTATACAATTTGTTATAAATTCATAAGAAAATTGTTTTCAAATCGCAAATCAATGTGACATGAAAATATTATTTTTTAAAACAATTAGGGGCGCTACGCGCGCCAACCCCCTGTTCACAATAATTTAACTGTTTTAATAAAAAAAATATCGAACGTAATACTTTGCAATTTCATTTGCATTTTCAGAAATGTTTATTTTGAACATACGCTTGTACTTTTTTTATATTGTTCCGAGAGTTGAATCGACTTGAAATTTTGTACATTTGTAGTTCGTGATCAGGTCTGCTCTGAGAAAAATTGTCAAGGCTGCGAAATTGAATCAATTGTGTGTACGAATTTTCAATGCGCAACGGGCGAACTGCGTCTGAAATACGCTTGCACTTAGTTTTTGGTAGTGTTCCGAGAGTTGAATCGACTTTATGGGATGGAATCCCATATAATCCCATAAAATCCCATAAGATCCCATAAGAATGTCTGAAAAAATGTCTCCCGAAATGTCGGACGCAATGGCGATAATTTTTTTTTATCATAGGTAGATAATTTTTGTTGTTCAATTATTTAATAATAATAACAAAGATGTCTTAATGTTACGTCTTATTTATTCTTTATAGTCTTATTTTCTACGTTTACGTTTATTTATTTATTTTCTACGTCCTTAGGAAAATGTGACATTTCATCCATTCACTATTTATATAAGAATTTTGTTTTCAAATCAGTTTATACTGCTGCCTACTATGAATAAATAAATAAATCCTACATCAACATTTAAAATACATTTAATTATTCAGAAGAACTTTTCATGATTGAAAAAATTATCATTCAAAAAATGTGAAAAACCTGCCGGATGAATTTGAATTAACAAAATGATTAGCTCGTTCTAACATCAGTGGAAAAAAAAATCAGATAAAGCTAAAGAAATCTGACAAATGCGTACAGCGTGGTTTTCTCACGATGAATCAGACTCAATAGAGGTTGACCAGTTTGTTTGCGGATTTTCGCGCAGTCTTGCCGACAATTACAAGTGATTGCGTTTCGGTCGTACCCTTTGGGTGTATACCTAGAAGAGTAGAGCCATTAAGCTCGAGTGAGTATTGCAGAGATAGCGCGCGCGATCGCGAGGCCTTAATTGGCCGAGTTCGGTTGGAATAATAAAATTAAAGGCGTCGGATTCTATGGCGTAATTGTACAAAGCTGAGGGGAGAGGATGCGTCGCGCCTGATTAATGGACTTTCGATAGCCGAACAAGAAGCGGGATTACCTATCTGAGCCGTTGAATAATAAAAGATACGCGATCCATAGCTAAGTGCCAAAACGATGGCTGATTGCCGGAGCCTCGCGAAATATCATATATTCGCGCTCTTAATTATGGTATACGCGCCCGATAAACGCAAAATTTTCGTCGCGACGACTTCATCCGCGACTTTTTCATCCGATGCTAATTAAACCGCACGGACCGAGTAATTTTTCAACATAAGCGCGCCCTATCATGCACATATTTAATGATTTAATTGGATCGACTCATTAAAACTCGCGCAGGACCGCGAAACGCAACGGGTGAAAATCCACCGACACCCGGTTTACTGTTAAGGAACATTACCCGCCCGACCAACTTTTAATAATCGCGCCTCCGTTTAGGTGCACTCAATGCGAGCGTAATCTCGCGCTTTGATCGTGAGCCAATTAACCGGTCCGCGATTAACGGCTACTTAACGGTCGTCATTTTAGAATTTGCACTGCGCTTAGACTCTCACAGTTTTGCTACTGCATGTATCATAATTAATATTATTGATATGCCTCGTAGCAACTAGATCTTGATCATAATTTTATTACATTATCAACAAGTGTTTTCACGGTGAAATTTAGTTCCTTTAATCGTTATTGGCTTTGATTACATCTTGACAGGTTTATCAAACATTTTACAATATCTCTTTACCGTTACGCTGTTCCATTGTTTTGCACATTTTTTGTCGCCTATTTTCTAAACAAACACGAGAAAAATTCTCATTTCAAACTGTATGTTACATATACGAGTTTGCAAATATTGTCACAGTTTTGACATTCATACAAACAGATATTTTTACGTTTAAATATAAAGATTGTTTTGTTGTGTTGTATATATAAGTATAACTTTTTTTTCGCTGTTAGAAATTTGCAGAACTTTACAAAAGTTTGCAAACTTGTTTTGACAGTCAATAAAATTTGAAACGAATAAATAGATAACATTGCAAAACAGTACTCCATGAGACTCTGACGGTTTCGACTATAAATTATATTTTTCACCTGATTCTATGATTTTTAATGAAAGTATGTTTTGTAAATATATTTGCTACTTGTTTTTATCGCCATTAATCTCTTTGATTTGTTCGGGCTAAATTACATGCATAAATACATCATCTTTTTTTGTAACGACATCAACTTTTTAGAATTAAACTTTATTACAATTTTGAAACTTGCGCGAACGTGATGATTTACTCAAGTGTGTATATATTACCGCTTTTGAAGTGGAAGAAATCGTGACTGCCGAGAGTTAACGTTTTATCAATAATAAATTTCACGGGAAACTGGAAATATCGCGGATTGAGATGACGATTATCTGTGATCTCGTGACGTTAATGGTCGGGAAATTGCAGATTGAATTATGATTAGTGTGCGTTTCGCAGATTGGATGCCCATTTATCAGATTTTTTCCCAAGTTATAGCTCGTCTGATAAGAAACATCTTAATCGATTATATAAATTTTCGTTCAACATTTTTTTCCCACCTGCTTCACAGTGGCAAAAAGAAATAAATTTATATGAATATTGTTTGTTGCAACTGAAGTCATAGCAAAAAAATCGTACCATTTTTTTCGTTCTCGCGAAGAAACTCAAAGTTTTTTGTTATACGGCTAGTTAAAAAATGCGAAACAATACATCTTGTTTGAATTCATCTTGAAAAAGTCAAGCTAGAAATACACGTCCAAGTTTGGAATGTCGGCTGGCGAATTATGCGTTCGAGATAATTTTTTTGCTTTACGAATTGCCAACCGGGGTAGGCATTCATCATGGTTATCTAAATACCTAAAAAATACACGAATAAAAATTGACAAAAAATTATTTATCGTTTTAATTAAATTAACAGTCTCAAAATCCTACTTCATAATTACCACACATAAACAATAATAATTTTAACGTTACAAGAAATATTATATTGTACATTTGAAAACAAGTTTCTATGTTTTTTCGTTACGTTTTGAAGTGTATAATAAATTTGATATTTTATAAGTACATTTCAATTTATATATAACAAAAAGAAAAGACTGATCTGAAACAGATAAACTGATTTCAAAATTATTCCCATATAAACAGGAACTTTAAAATCAAAATAACTTATTTTATATAAATTTGACATCAAGTTTCTAATTATTACAATCGCTTTTTGAAGAACATATATACCAAAATTATATATAACAAAAAATGAAGACCGTTTGATCTGACACAAATAAACTGATTCTAACAAGACTGATTTTCTTATAAATTATTCCCATACAAACAATAACGTTGAAACCAAAAAGCCATATTTTACAAATTTGAAACCAAGTTTTTGAACATTACAATTACTTTTTGAAGTATCTCTCAAAATGGAAGTTTTACAAGTAAAATTCTAAAAAGAAAAAACTGTTTGACCAAAAGCAGACCATTCAATTCAAAAACTGAGGAAAAACAATCTCAGGAATTCTTGCAAACAGGAGAAAAATCCTCGTCCTAGACAACTGCATGCAATCTAATCAAAACACCATCGACTAATTCATCACGTGTCAGGATCGCATCAAAGTTTGGGTCATGTATCACGTTGTCCCATACAAAGAGCCCCGCTGAATGTGAAGTGCACAAAGCACGAACGAGCGAGCCAATAATTCAATTCAATCTCGAGTGGCAGAGCGCGGGCTGATATCCAATGAGAAACGGACCGAGCTCTTATCCCTGGCGAAATCTCCGTGGCGGCACCGTAATATGGTTGTCAGGAATTTTATGAAAATTTCAGGAGGCGGCGCCAAGTCGGGCTGGGGGGCGTGGGCGCCGCCCATCGGCCGGCCACTCCTCCCGG
The DNA here is from genome assembly GCA_025266255.1 of Trissolcus basalis. Taxonomy (NCBI): domain Eukaryota; kingdom Metazoa; phylum Arthropoda; class Insecta; order Hymenoptera; family Scelionidae; genus Trissolcus; species Trissolcus basalis. The sequence goes on along the minus strand of JAAMPD010001694.1, from coordinate 10,150 downwards.
GAGAGCCGGCTCCATCGGCTCCCTTCTCTGAGTCACCATCCTCCAGACTCGTCCTCTTCCTCCTCCTCCGCCTTGAGAGGTGATTGTCCAGGACAGTTCCCAAGCCGCAGTCGACCACTACACTACGTCCTGCCGGTCCCACTAACGTGCCCTCCGATTAACCGCCAGTGATTCGCCAGGATTTATGAACAGACAGCCAAAAGTGAGGTCCTGTCTAGGTCCTTTCGACTGGTCCCCATCCATCGGGCAGGAATTTGTGTTCTGCGAAGTGTGACCCGGTGCTTTTTTTGCGAGTGAACATTTCCCTGAAAACTGACAAAAGAGGATGAATATCTGGGCCTGAGGCTCATCTCGAGTGGTCCTTCGAATGTTTTGACTCGGTGCGGGATCTGGGGTGCTCCATAGTGGTTGGCCTTGAACTTAATTCGCGAGGCGGATTTGTTTGTTCCGTCGCGTTATCAGGACTAGTTGATTGCGAACAATCAGTTATTCAAATTCAGAACCGACAAAGGGATTTTTGTTGGACAAGTGGCAAGGCCCATCGATTCGCACAAAGGGATGTGTCCGGATTAATTAGCGACTTGTCTTTTCTGACATGCCGGGAAGTTTACACGACGACTTATCATACGTACGTAAATTTTGCGATAAGCGACACATCTTCTCAGCTCTTGTTACATTTTTCTTTCCACGTTCTGTTTTTCAGTGTAAACAATCGACTGTAAACAATCCTTTCCAATTCACTCACCGAGACTTGAGTCCCAATCCACTTAATCATGCTTAATGGAACGAGTCGACAGGAGGAAAAAAAAACGGAGATACTTAACAAAAAAATAATCAATTAATTCAATAACAATACCAGGCGTTATTCTTGGGTACATTAAAACGGGCAATAAATTTGCAAAACGACTATAAAAAGAACAAAAGTATGCATCGCATTGTGATGTTAATATAATTTTGCTCTCCCATTATTCCATTATTCATTGTCGCATTTGCAACTAGCTCTAACTGTTGCAATTAGTACAACAACCATAACAAAAAACGGGGGAAAAAAAGTAAGAAAAAAATAGAAAAAAAACAAGTGATAAAAAAGGTGGCACTTTTCCCCCCTCCTCCTCTCTCTCGGCGATAGTTTGCGTTGCGAAATTAATATTTATTAGCTTCGCCTTTTTTTTTGTTTATCTACACTGTGTACACCTAAAGCTAAAATTTTTCATCACTCTAATAACTTTCGTGCGTAATGAAGTTATAAGTCAGCGAGAACACGAAATAGAGTATAATGTGCGCGAGTGATAGATGTGTGTGTACCGCGTACAGGGGGAACTAAATGACTAATATATATGACCACCTGGACTGCCATTGGCGACCAATTATTTTTCCACTTTGCACTTCTTGTCTTGAACAAATCATGGCCTATGCGTTTGCCAAAGCGTCAGTGAGGCGTGGGTTTCCGGACGAGTGATAAACCAATTAAAAAAGTCGTGTGATTTATTTGCGCTTGCAGCTTTAAGAGGAAAATAAAAAAGAAAAATCTTTTCCATAACCGCACTTTCGCAAAGTTGAAGGGGTTTTTTGTTGGTGCAATTTTTTTTGTTTTAATTTGATTTATTTTCAGTTTATTTGGAAGTATAATAAAAACGGTCGGCAGTCAACTTGGAACAATAAATTTATCTCTAGCGATACGTTCAAATTTATTCGTGGTTCCTTTTTTCTCCTTCGACCGGTGCATCAGAATGCATTTTCGTTGCCGTCGTAAACCACTTTTGGCTGCTACGCATTAACATCTCCTTAATGGACTCACGCGATATGTTTCTCGAACGCAACAAAAATTGTCATTTTTGTATATAATTCAAGGCAAAAAAAAAAAGACAAATTTCATCAGAGAAAAAAAAGTTTTTGTCAGAGACACTTTTGGAACATTTCAGTATTTTCTATCTTAAATGAAACTTTTAGAATGCAAAAACATTTTAATAAAACTGTTTTTNTTTTTTTTTTTTTGAAAAGTTTATCAGGGGCAGTTCGGGTAATTGTGACAGGTAGGGGATAAACGTGTAACTTTGTAAAAGGTTCATTATTTAAATAATTATTTTCAAGTGTCATGTTTACCTTAACTGTGTTTCTATAATTATTTTTACATTTTGGTCTTCGCGATATTCCAACCTGATATTTCGTTCATTTCACTTTAATGAAGCAATTTCATAATTAGTGTTAAACTGATTGCATTTTTCCCCGATGAAAAAGAAAAATCTTTTTCCGTGAAATAATGTCTTATGCGTGCTAAATGACGTCATTACTCTTATCAGAATCAATTAAAGTAAATAAAAACAGTTCTTCTTGTTTTTTTTATTCGGTACGCGAACTCGTCTAGCCGTGAAGACGCTCGCCACTAGACGTAAATAATTAGCGGAGCATTGTAATTCGATAACCCGATGCCGTATCGTAATTCTCACGGAAAGAAGAAGTTAACGAAAGAATAACTTTTGACTAATATGAAATCTAATTTTGTTCCCCCTCTGGAATACGTAATTGAGATGGAAAATTTTGCTGGTCTCGGTATTGTTTACGTTGCAATGGCAAACTCGAAAGAAACGGGCCAAAGAATAATAAGAGTCTTATTATAAGACGAATTTGTTGTTGTTTACATTTCGATCCGGTTTGGAAATTGCAATATGGCGTTGCGTCGGATTTCAATTGCGGTTTGAGACAAACTTATAACACGACTTTAATTAAATGCTTAACCCATTACACACGACGTAATAATTCTCACGAAACAAGACGTAATGAAATACAACATATGATCTGATATATGTTTATCGTTGAGAACGCAAAATCGTCGGGATATATAGCGGCACCGTCATCGTCCTCGGCCTCTCGCACACAGTTTTATCTAAACAGCCGTTTCCCGCAGAAAGCCGTACAGATAGTACCGTTTTCATAGTCTCTCTAATGTTTTTTGTCGCAACGATGTTTGTGTGTTAACGACGAAAATACGCCCGTATTGCAATGAAAAACGATTCATTCAACTCTCCGCGAACCATGCAACAGATAACTTATCATTTTTATATTTTTGAACTCCAAAATCTTATCAAACCTTATGAAATTTGACGTCAAACAAGTATCAACAAGGTTGGTTTTAACTTATTGTTTCATTTCAATTTCCCCACGCGAACAATGAGGTTAAAATATATGTGAACATTTTTCTAAATCAATTATAAAAATTTTTATTTGAGTCTTGTGTAATTTATAGAAGTATACATTTATATTAATATAAATTTATAAAAATTTATCAATTTAATTTATATTAAATATATTTTACATATATTTTTGTTTACGTGGGCCCAAAATTTGTATGGAAATAAAAACTGAATTATAATAATTTTCCCACTTGAACAATGAGGTTAAAATATATGTAAACATTTTCCAAATCAATATTATAAAATTTTGAGTCTTGTGAAATTTATAGAAATATAACTAAAATATATTAAATATATGTTAAATAAATTTTAAATATAGTTAAAAATATATTTTTGTTTATGTAGATCCAAAATTTGTATGGAAATAAAAATTGAATTATAATAATTTTTGAATTGTGAAAATTCAAAATTATTTTAATTTTCCCACTCGAACAATCAGGTTAAAATATATGTAAACATTTTCTAAATCAATTATAAAATTCGAATTTTTTATGAAATTTATAGAAATGCAACTAAAATATATTAAATATATATATTTTGAATTCACTTAGAAATATATTTTTATTTATGCAAGCCTAAAATTTGAATTGAAAAAACTATTAAATTATAATGATTTTGAATCAGGCAGATATGTTATAAAAAAAAAAGATTTTTAAGTTTGTTCTAACTTTGATGTTATTTTGTTTTAACAACAACTGGACAGGAAAAAGAGTGAAGAAGAGATTACGATGATTGTTCGAGGCGGAAGTAACCTAATCGCAACAGTGCTCTGAGAATTGATATCTTATCACGACGAATTGCCGATGGAAGTACGTTTGCTTACCTACTGGTGTTTTAGACCACATTTGCAACCATCATATTTTCACTTGAACTTGTTTTTTAAACCCTCTGTTCATTCGATTCGAACGATTTCAAACTTCCAATGGCTGTAAAATGTCGATTCACTTATACACATCAAAATATCCAACCTCAGCATCAGGACTTACCTGAAAAAGAAAAAAGTCAGAAAAATATGAGTACAACATTCTTGCAAAAAGCCGATAGCAAAATGTAATTTTATTGAAAACAGCATTCCACATAAACTTTTATCACTTCATTCATTTATTATTAAAATATAATTACATTTTAAATATATCTCAATTTATAACTCCAATGTTTAAGAAAAATAAAAACATTCATTTTAATTTACACTAACAAAATTACATTCATCCCACTTGAAATGGTGCAAAAAGTTGTTTTTCTAATTTTGTTTCTAAACATAAATATTTTTAGGTAGCCAATCCATCTCTCATCGTTCTAATAATCTTTACAACTTCATTATACACTCTGTTCTCTAATTACAAAAATTACAGTCTTATGGATCTAAGAAAAAGGATTACAAAAAAAAAAAAAAAAAATCAGAAAAAAAATAAAAGTAGTGGTGGGATAAAAAAAGGCATCAAAGTTGAGTACTGAGTGGCAGCAGACTCTCAAAAAGTATAATGTAGTTCTGGTCTCTGGCGGCTGACTATGAAGCTCCTCGACGGGTTTTTAGGCCTAATTAGTTGTCGCCTGGCGTCTCATGAGTCGATCCTGAAGAGGCCCTCTTGATTTCGCTGTCGTCTCATGGTCGGAGCGCCCTTTCTTTCTTTCTCTCTGTCGCTCTCTCGCCTCTGTTATCAAGCCTGGCGTTCCTCACCTTGCGCCTTCAAAAGGAAGCGACAGCGCGATCCTTCCTCATGTTCCTCCGGCCGCCAAGCCGGCGTCATTACAATTTTAATCGAACAAGCCGGCGAATATACGAATTTGGACGCCCGCCGGATGTCGATGAACCGGAGAGCCTCGAAGACAAAACTTTGTCACCGAGGTGAGGTCGATCTTTATGACAAAGCATAAATATATCAAAACACACACTTAACCGCGCGAAAAATGTGCCTCCCATTGTTTATGATGTTGCGTTTTATGTCGACTTAAATCAAAGAGCCTCCCGATCGACGTTGGGAAACACAATTTTATAGCCCCGAGAGAAATTCAACAAAATCAATTTCTCGCGAGAGTCTCTTCTCTTTTTTTCTCTCTCTCTTTCCTTTTTCATTCTTTTTGTTCCTTTGAAAAATCGTTTATGAAGTCTGTAAATTAGAAAAACAATTTGTATTCGCAACGTCGTGGCAATAAAAAAAAGTCAACTACCAGTACAAATCATTCATTTCTATACTTGTACAAGTATGTTAATTATTTGTTGGTGTTCTCCGCCCACGTCCTATTAATTATGTATTAATAACGTGTTCTAGTTATTAGTTATCGCAAAACAAACAGATAATACTACAATTTCATCGATAAGCCATCTTGTATATGGTTTTTTTCCCCCTCCCTTTTTTCGATACACTTTTGCCAAATTTTCTAAACTTGTCAACAACAAAACGTTGAATTTTTCAATGCAAGATAGAAAGTTTTTTCAACTTTGTAACGTTGACAAAAAAAATTATGATTTCAGACAGGTTGGAAAAATTGTAAATCGACCAGGCAATAAATCGACGACTTTTATAAACGACTATCATAAACATGAATCTGGCGCCCTGAACAATAAATCCGATTCGTTCTACATCCACTCAATAATGAACCGGCGTGAAAATTGCGAAAAATCGGACAAGAACAGGTCAATAAAGTTGCAACTGAAATTTCGCGCCGGGTTTCGTGTGCATAATTTTTGCCACGGTATCAATAGAACATACAAAATATCTAGACCACTTTCTTGTATGACAGTGAAAATCATCCGCGCATTAGCATCCGCGCACGCGTGCATAAATCCAAAGCTCACGTGGAAAAAGTATAAATTCAACCGGGTACGTCACGGTAGCTCGCGGAATACACCGAAGCAATATTAATAAATTATGAAATTAATCGCAATTGATCGTTTTGGTTTCTTCCATTTGAGAGCCGCTCTTGCGCGCAGATCATAAACCAAACTGGATACCGGTCCCCGTCGTGCATCGACGCGTTTCCGCTACCGTATTATCACTTGTGCTTGGTCGTAGAGATCGGTGTCAGTCCCGAGACTAAAAAGACCAGACCGAGCCGAGGATCGCCCTTCTTTGCTCGCAAAAACCGGATGATAATCTAGATTATATTCAAACCTCGGCTATGTGTGTACAGTCACTATAAATATCTCTCATGTACGTCTCTATTTACATTCAAATCGTCATTATAATCATGCGAGTGTTTTTCCTATCGTTACGAAAAAAAAAAAAAACAACAACAACATTCACCGGTGCCCGAAATAACCGCCAGGTGGCGCTTCAAGGATTTTTGCTCTTCTTTCTCACTAAGTATCTTTTTATTTTTTTATATTTATGCTTTTGCATTTTCAGTTACACTGAATTAATAAAATTTAATAATACAATGATTTTCAGAAATAACCACCAGGTGGCGCTACATGTTTTTTTTTACTCACAAGTATAAATTTAAAGGTAAAAAAATATTTTGTTGTTATCATAAAATTACTCAAACATGAAATAATAAAAAAAATGAATATAAAAAGCTTTCAAAAAATAACCGCCAGATGGTGCTTCGGATACTTGGTTTTTTCTTTCTCACAAGTGTCAATTTGAAAGTACAAAAATTTTTCGCTGATTTGACTGAATGAATGAATTTTTTTTTTTGAAGTCAACCGGTAGATGGCGCATTATGAAATGTGTATTTGTTACTCAAAATTGAACACCGTGAAAGTTGTCTAGACGAAGAAAAAGTGCAGTACACTCACTTATCCACGTCATTGGAGCTTTTTTTCTCGTGTTTCCATCTTTTTCTGCAATTTTCAGTCGCATAAAATTGGTACAACTCAATCGCTAACGATACGAAACGGCGCCGAAACTTGTTGAATCGGATTTATCGGTACAATTTGACGGTCGTGTATTAATTGTGCGCGTCGAATTTGAATTGCAAAGCGCGAACCGATTATCTAGCAATAATGAAATTTAGTTTACGAGATAAGCAACGGCGATAAAGTATTTATTACAAACCTCGGGGACGGTAGCCCGAGCGCTTTTTGCGCTCACGAATAATATAATTGACGTGTATCATAGGAAAACAACAGTATCGCTGTTCAGACCAATTATCGTCAAACACGGCTTACGTTGCCGAGTCGTTAATGATCCGCGTTCTTGTAAGTGCGCACGATCACGCATATAATTATTATAATACCAGAAAAGTTGCGCGAGGTGAATACCACGCGCATCCACATAAACATCGGCTTAATGTTTGTTTAATATAATTTTAATACGTGTTTTTATGCGGGCTTATAAAAATCGCCCGTACGATTTATCAGATCGATTTAGAAGTATAACAATTTGTAGCTCTAAGTCGCTTAACAAAAAAGACACCCAAGAAGGCTCGATTGAAGCTGCAATAAAATTTTCTCCCTTAATTGATTGAAATCAACAAACATAATTAATTGAAACAATTAATTGAAATTCGAGGATAAATTAATTCGAGAGAAACCGCGTCGGTTTTTTTAAGCGCATAATTCGGTCCTCGTTTAATTGAGGCATGAATGAATAACCAAGAGCGTTTTTGCGTTTTATCTAGGATCTGAGGGGTATCTGCGAGGATCTATCCGAGAGGCGATTCTGAATGGAAGAGAGCGACGGAGGATTTTTAGCTGGCAGGCAAACAGGTTTTCTCCGAAATCTCGTAAAATTTCAGGCGAATTCGGAATCCACTGAACGGTGAATGGACTTACAAGGGGACACGCAGAGAAAGAAAAATATAATCGAGAGATGACATTAAACGGGAAGATTAGGTGTCGTGGTAATAAGCGATACATTTCCGTTCCTATTTTATGGGTTTCGTTAATATGCGTTCATTAACATAATTAATTATTGAACGATTCGACCGATTTATAAGATGGCGAATTCTAATTTATCAACGATGGTCCGAAACGATAACAAATGTGGCCAGAAAAGTTTCTTCCATTTCGTTTCAATAAACACGCATCTCAACTGAAAACTTTCTAATCAACCTTGGTAAAAGTTCTGTATACACAATCATATAACATTTTGCACGCATTTTACAAACCGCCACAATTTTTATAGATTTTGTTATCTCCAGATAACACAACTTTTTATCACAATTTACCATTTTTCAAATGCAAAGTGAAATACAAAAAATACAACAACAAAAACACAAAAAAATCAACAAATAGAACAAGCAATATATTAATAAATACAACAAATTGAAATGAAAACTGAATGATATTTGAAATGAGCAATTTATTTTGCGCCAAGAAAATTAACATCATTGAAAAAAAAATGTGTGAAAGAATAAAAGTTTCATTCATATTTTTCTAAATTTTGTTATCTAGAGATAACTTTTCAAATTAATAGTTTTTAAAATGCAAAGTAAAATGCAACAACAAAAATACAACAAACAAAGATACAAAAAATATAACAAAATCAAAAATACAAAAAATTGATATCAAATCTGAATGATATTTGAAATGTGCATTTTATTTTGCATCAAGAAAATGAACATCATTGAAAAAGAAAAAATGATGTAGAAGAATAAAAGTTTCATTCATAGGAGAGGTATCATCGATCAAGTGGCAAACACTGAAAGCGGACAAATCAAATCCATCGGCTAATCCTATCATTAATCAAATCACTCATCGGGTCTGGAACCACTGGAGTAGATAAAAAATTGGACACCCTCGAGATGGCGAAGCCGGCGCCGAAGAGCAAAAGCCCGGCGACGCCTACGCGATCAATGTTCGACGGGCATCGATTGAGTTGCCAGAGAGTGTGCAGATAAAGATCTTCGCAGATCCTCCGTCAGAAAATCTAAACACACCAAATTCGAGGCTGGTCGCGCCTCTTCTTCTTTTTTTTCGTTCCCCTTTCTCGAAACGAGTTTCGGGTCTTTGTTGTCACCGCGGGCACTCAAAAGTGGTAGCGATTTCGTCACCTCCGTCCATGAATGACGATATATTTTCCCCACAAGTGAGCAGAGTAAAAACACGAGGAGAAGAGAGAAAAAGTTGAATCATCGCCTCGGAGGACGTGAATGGCTCTTTGATGGGCCATTTTGAATAATTTTAAGCCGGCGGATCATAAATTGTTGGGCGATAAAAAATCGAACAACTTTCAATACCGACGACAGCGCGCTGTGTATAGTTATACATATATTCACTATCGAAAATTTCGGTCGACAAAAATTGGCTTCGAACTTGGATTCGAAGGTGACGCAGTCGGTATACGACCGAATGAAAAAAAAAAAACGACCTGGTATATCGATAGCAAAGCCACACGGCGCAACTAGACCGTGTCGCCTCTTATTTCAAGTCGCTGATAAAGTCGAGATAAACGTGTAAGCTCAAACCCACCGCGGCAATCGTGAATTAAAATCGGTTAACAATTTTATATTTGATCCATGGTGTCTCAAATTAGAAATAGAAAAAAAATGACAAAAAAGGATGAAAGGAAATTTATATTTTGTTGGTATGGTGACGGTTAAGGTAGCTGCTATTGTCGGTAACGGGACCGGTGTTTGGAAAATTGAATGTGTGTGACAACTTTTTATGTGATTATTGTACTTGACGGCGCGACCCGATTTTAAAATCAACTTGATTGCGTAGGCTCCGCGACAACCGATGGGCAGCCAGGCAAAGTCCCTCTCGAAACTTGGTCCTTACGAGACTGACCAAGGAGGGAATCGCGAAATAACTTTGGCCCCGCGACAACCGATGGGTGACTAAGTTCACTTGTATGGCTACCCAGGTGGTAATCCAAATAATAATTAACTATTTCAAACTTTGTCTAAAAAGATAAATAGGGTCAACTGGGGTAATTATGATTTCGGGGTAATTTGTGATACGCTAATTATTATTAACAAAATACTAAAAATGATGAATATCAAAAGAGAATATTGTTCTCCCATGTCTTGCACACAATGCGGATAGAGTTTGAAGTGAAATTATAAATAAATTG
>JAAMPD010001693.1:0-21387 GCA_025266255.1 Trissolcus basalis | reverse complement strand
TTTAGAATATCATTTCTCTCCGTGTATTATTATTTTTTTTCTAAAAGTTTAATATTGTATTTTGTTTGTTTTTGTACCTTTTCTGTCATGCCTCTAAACGGCAAGGCTCCCAAGATAACTGTTTCGTCTATTCTGTCGTACCACCTTCTAGCGGTAATTTTTTCCATCGCAACATTGTACAAAAGCGACGGATAAAATGTGATTCTCGCGAACATTTTCACTGCAAAATCACACACAAATGTGTCTTAATTACAAAAAAATTCTAACAAACAAAAAGTGTCGTTTTTCAATTAATCGTAACCGACAAACACTAATGTACACCATCGAACTGTCAATCTTGATCTCTAAGCCGTTTGCTTTTCAGATGATCATCGCACTGAAGAGAAAGTGTGCCGAAATCATGAGTGAAACACGTTGCTCGGACCGAGGGAAGGAGTAGGCGAATGGAGGGACCGTTCAGGTGTTTGTGTACGTAGTTGTATATAAATTCAAATGTGGAACGATTGTGTAATCGTATTTTTACATTTGTGCAAAATAAAAGAAAAACCGAAACATGAAAAAAAAGAAGATAAAAAAAATACGACCAATTGTTATACCAATCTTTCTTTTTCCATCGACGTCATACGCGTGGAACACACAATCCAACCGATTCCCCGGACACTCGGATGCGAGACAAACAATCTCCAGGTCAACTTCTCATTTTTTTTTTTTTTTTTCTAGTTCAATCTTATATTTCTTACCCAGTCTACAAAATGTATTTACAAAAACTTAACAACAACTAAACAAAAACACTTTCAGTCGAGCAGGTCAGCGTCCAGGCAATATTTGCCAAGCTTGCCGGTTCTGAAGAGGTTGACAAAATGCGTCGCAGCGGTCCGCAAGTTCGGCCGGACGATCCATTGTCCGTTCGCCACATTTTTTATCTTCATCGTGACCTTGAGCTTTGCGGCAATGAACGTGAGCAGGTATATGGCATTGTCCGTTGGTTCAGGCAGTCCCAATTCGCTCACGTAATCGAATCTTTTGTCTTGTTGAGCAAAAACAGAAGATAATCCGTCATGATCTCCGGACCCACGATGGCGTCTTCGATGCAGCCACACAGAGCGAGTTTCAGCCCGCCATAAACGTCTCGCACTTGCGGATCGAGAATTCCCGGTGTGTCTAACAAAAAAACGTCCGGCTCCTCGGCTATTTTTATCCTGTTCATAACCGACCTGGTGATCCCCGCCTTGGCGCCAACCTGAGCGGCGTTTTTCTTGCCGAGATGCTCGTTTCGCAGCCGGTTGATAAGCGAGGATTTGCCCACATTTGGAGCGCCAATGATCATCATGGTGAAATCCTCGGAGGTCGTTCGGTTGTACCTGTTGGAGTTCTGGATCAGTTCCACTGCTTTGGGCATGATCTTTTTAGTCTCGCTGCACGTGTCGGTTTTGAAGTTTGTAAAAAAGACGTAATCGATGTTGTGCTCCTGTTTGAGTCGCCGGATTGCTCGAGCTTTGTAGCGCCCGTCAAAGAGGTCAACCTTGTTCAGCACGAAGATGTGCGGCTTCACGCCGGTGACTACCCGGTTGAACTCCTCGTACCGCCCGGATAGCGGGATCCGAGAGTCGTGTACCTCGATGATGCAGTCAATGTTGCGCAACTCGGACTGCATCTGCTTCAAACCCTTTCCCATGTGTCCGGGGAACCAGCGTAATAAGTCTTTATTGTTTATTTTAAATACGTCACGAAATTTTGGCGCTACTTTACCTCCTAATGCGCTCGACATTTTTGCTCTCTTTTAGATTGTTTCGTACGGCCAGGAGGACGTCTGATGAAGCTTTTGGACTGATCTGAAAGATGAAATTCACGTCTCAGTGGCTTTTATCACAACTTAATATCCAGTTTTTCAAGTATTTTCTTAATGAAAAGATAAGTTTCTGGGAATGTCAATTAAAATAATTAATGTAATTTGATGTTAAACACAATTGGAGAAACAAACAACGTGATTATATACTGTCTGAATTTTACATCAGGTTTGTTGTTAGTTTGGATTTTTTTTTCAAGTAGATAGGATATGCAAAAAAGGAAACTTGGGCTTGAATAATTTTACATCGCAAAATTTTGTCTTGACAATTTTACAAGCTTTTGTTTTCAAACGTTTGTGAATAATTATCAACGTATTAGTGATGATTTATATATCGAAGATTTAGATTTAGATTTTAATTTAGAAAAATGACACTCACATCTACGTGCAGTCTTTTTTTCAACAAAATTGAAAATTGATTGAAAATTTGAAGTCTTCCTTCAAGTTCGATTATTACAATTCATTCACTTTTACTGAATTCAATCAACCTGCTCTCACATTTGCACCATCTTCAAAAAAACCTAACCTCATTTCATTCGCAACGTTCCATCTTTGTTCAACCAATAGGAACGAACGAACATAACCTAAAACAGTTGGGGGGAAAGCTCATCAAAACAAACCGAAGGTGTCATCCGCAATGGCGGAAACTTCAAAAAATCGAGTCTGCTCCATTGATCTGAAACAAAAACAAATATCCAATCTTCCGATCCGATAAGATTTCGGTTGCCGACGCGGAGCTGGTGGTGTTTAAACGGAATCTGGACTGGCGCGCTCCGACAGACGGGGGAAGCAAAAAAATATGCGTCGAAAGTAAATCGCGGAGTTTATCAGTGCTTTCAGATGCATGCATGTATCTGTGCCAATTGCATGAGCGTCAATTAACCGAGACTGGTTTGGCTGTTGCACATATTCCTAAGCTATTTTTTTCTTGACTTAACCTAGTCGCAGATGAACGTCACACGCTCGTGGAGGTGATCGCCGAATCCCTGAAATAATGCAGCCAAGGTGAGCCCTAACGGGATTTAATTCATGTTTCTAATTCGGTGACGTTTTACGGCAAGAGGAAATCTAAAGAAATAGCTGGTTTTGTGGGGATGGTTGCGACATGAATCATAATTGACTTTGGTAAACAATAAAGTTTCCAACGTCTGTTATCAAATTGTAACGTGAGTTATAATCATCTCCCATTGTTTGTGTTTGTCAAGCTGTCAAAAATGATTTTTTAATTTTGACTTCTTCGCATCTTTCCGTGTACTATTTTTGTTTACATTCATTTAAATAACCATCAGATATTTTCAATTAAAAAAATCAACTCCAAAAATTATATTTTCTAACCAAGAAAAAATTATGGACTTTTTTTTGTTTGCCCAGCAAATTATGAATTTTGATCAGAACAAACACAACTGTGATACACATTTCACCTTGCCATTTTTTGTTCAATCGAGGCCAAGAAGACTTATCAGTTGTGATAAATCGCAATTTTTTTCTCACGCTAAGTCGTTCTGATAAGTGGAAAAAATTTTTTTATTAAAAAAAAGGACTTGTCACGTAGGAAAATTGTGTTTGATTGTGACGTTCTGTTTTCAGATGCACCATAGTTTCTGGTTTGGAACAAACTTAGGGTCCTTCATTTTTCCTGGGTTTAATGTCACTACGACCTTGGGACTCGTTGCAACATGCATCGGACTTGCGAGTCTGGCCGTCATGTACGAGGGGATGAAGATATTGCAGATCAAACTGAGAAAGATGACCGTGACCTCGGCGGTGAATGAAGAAGGTCATTCATCCGAGCACTTGAGCTTACTAACCAGAATATCCAGAAGACGTGCAGAAGCTAGCAATTTAACAACGAAGTACTCATTTTAAATTAAACGTTTTCATATTTAAATTACATTTCTTTTTTACATTTTATTACAAGTAAAGGAACTTGAATTCGTTGAATTCTTTAACTTTCTTTTAATATTTTCTTCAATGAAATAAATACTTTATATTTCTCATTGACGTATTTTGTATTGAAACTAAAAAACGAATTTGTAGTGTTTGAAATGTTTATAAAAGATATATTTCTGGTTGTTTAAAAAATATGAATTGTAATTGAATTGAAATTGATTGATAGAATTGTTATTTCTTAGTTCCTACTGGCTGAAATGGATGCTCGAAATAAGTCATTGGTCCTTTCATACAACATTAGGATATTTGCTCATGTTGGCTGTGATGTCATTCAATGGATACGTAAGCATAGCTCTTATAATCGGAAGTGGAATAGGATACTGGATTTTCGGGCCAACATTAATTGAACTCAATCTTGCGAAATTTATGCCTAAGAGAACTATCATAAAATGTGACCCAGATTGTGCAGGTATTCAATTGTGTCATAAGTTTCAGAATTTAAACATCTTTTCTTTTGACTTCTTTCTTGCTCTTTTTTACATTCGAAAATAATTTGTACAATTGTCTTATTCAAGATCCAACAACGAGTTCTGATCGAAGAGACTCAACAGTGTCGATCGTCGCAGATCAACTAGTCACAGAAGTGGACGTGGATGTACACTGAAAATAACGATTACAAATCAAAAGCCCCCTCCCCCAATGAATTTTACATCCAAAGGCTGATTTTTTATACGCATTTGTACTCTGGCGCGCACTGCCAATGAAAAATCAGTGCAATGAATTTGTTCATGAGCAATAGCTCGTACACCAATGTTGAAAAGACTCAAACAAAAAGCAATAATTGAAAATTTACGATCAATTGTAGTTAGTATAAAGCGTTATTGTATATATATTTATATACAGATGTACCGGTGTTGAAAATGTGAGATTTATTGAGATCAGTTGAATAAAAAAAAAGGTTTACTTTTCAGTCGTTGAATTATTTAGACTCAATTTGTTTAAACGAAAGTGTAAATGTGAAATGTCGATGTAAATTGTTATCAATTTATATTTAGTTAAATTTTGTTAAAATGTCATTAGATTCTTTACGCAGCTAATCTTAAGCTGAATTCACAACTGTGGCATTTCTTTACCTTTCGTGTGCTCGTTGTCATTCTGAAGTCAGCATTACGTGAGCTCGTTTAGCGCTGAGTGCCCGTGTGTGAATTAGTCGACATTTTTTAATCAGATAGATGACTGAAGTCGAAGCAAAACACGCGCTGCAAAGCGGCTATTTTTCACCCTCTTCTCAGAAATGGCAATGTCCGAACGTGGAAATTACCTCGGACAATTTAATGTACCCAATTTTCATCCTGTGAGTGACACAATAACCTTAAATCCAATTTATTTTCTGCATGTATATAGCTCAGTGATGATGATTTGGTGAAATAATTACATACCAATGATACGGCAAATAGCAATTGAAACAATGGTATGTTTCAATTATTTTTTAATATTTAGCTGTATCAAAGAAGGACAAGTTTTACATAATATTAAATAATGATTTCACAAAATTGTGAAAATTAATAATTTTTAATTATTTAAGGGATGAAGCAGATAAGAAAGATGCAGTCAGCAGCATGCCAGGAATTTTCCGGTATGGGGTAAATCATCTGAGGGAAATGTTAGAACCCTTGATTGAAAAAGGGCTGCGGTCTGTCCTTCTTTTTGGAGTTCCCTATCACTTAGAAAAAGTAAGTCGTTTATACCAAATCAAAATTCATTTACAACATTGTAAATAAATCTTATTGATTTTAATATTTTCTAATAATTATTGGAAATGATAATTCTAATCTGTTCAATCAATATGATTCTAATTTTGATTGTTTTGTAGGACGACACAGGAAGTAACGCAGACAGCTCCGTAAATCCAATTATTCGATCGGTGCCTCTTTTAAAAAAATGGTTCCCTGACCTGGTGATTGCCTGTGACGTCTGTTTATGCCCTTACACAAATCACGGCCACTGTGCAATTCTAAATAAAGACGGAAGAATAAATAATGCAGCGAGTATAAAACGACTCACCGAAATATCAGTTGCTTATGCAAAAGCTGGTACTACCTTTTTTCCTTCAAAACTTTTCATCTACAAACTAATCATTCTTAAATTTGAGAAAAATGTAAACAAACAGAAATGATAAATTAGATAATGAATTTCATAATAAAAACAAATTCTTAATGATTTTTGCAGGTGCTGATATTATAGCGCCTTCAGACATGATGGACGGGAGAATAAAGGCTATAAAACGTGGCCTCGTAGAATCTGGCCACTCGAACAGAGTAGCAGTTTTATCATACTCTGCTAAATTCGCATCAAGTTTTTACGGCCCTTTTCGAGATGCTGCTAAATCCTGTCCTCAATTTGGTGACCGACAGTGTTATCAGCTACCCGTTGGAAGTACCGGATTAGCTGTCAGAGCACTGGTAATTTTTTCATTACGAAAACACTGATAAGAAAATGTTATGAATGTGAAACAATTTGATTATAAATAACTAATCAAATGACTGATATATTTATTGATTTGTTGATAGACCAGGGATGTCGAGGAAGGTGCAGACATGTTGATGGTAAAACCCGGAATGCCTAATTTAGACATTGTTCGTATAGCGAAAGACAGGCATCCGCACCAGCCGATTTTCGTGTATCAAGTTTCGGGAGAATTTGCAATGATATATCACGGCGCGCAAAACGGCGCTATCAATTTGGAAAGCGTACTGAAGGAGGTGTTGCTGTGCATGCGCCGAGCCGGTGCTGATGTCATCATCACTTACTTTACTCCTCAGATTTTGGACATGCTGCTCAAAAGCAAATATTAAAACCAGAGGAACCAAAATTGTTGAACCAAATATGAAAGATGCAAATTTTAGCGCCGACCTCGGAGGCACTTTGTACTTTTTAAGAAATTGTAAATACGTAGAATGAAAAATTTTAAAATGTTCACAGTAAACAAAGACTGAGGTTTCAGATGAATTGAAAGTCGTTGAAATTGTTCAGCTGAAGTAATGACATTTTTATTTCAATATTTTTTGTTTGATCTTTCGTTCGTTTGAAGTTGTGATCTTTTGATCTGTCGTCGCGGACGTTGGCAAACGTCACTGGCATTCGTTTTGTATAATAGCATATCATTTAAGTACAAATTACAAGTTCCCATTTTGGAGGAGAGAAAATAAAACTTGATTTAAAAAAAAAGCTGGAAAAACTGTTGTTGTCGTTATTTTTTGTTTTATATTTGATAGCTGATAAATTATATTTTCGTTTTTTTTTTTTATTTGATAACGATAAAAAACGAATGTATATTTTTTCATTCTTTTTAACTTATCATGTTATTTTTGGGTTTGTTAATTCTTGTACAATTATCAGAATAAATGCAATAATTCTGATAAAATTATAACCGAAAAATAAACTAATTTACATAATATGATTTCATTTTCATCTTTCAACGTTTTACTTTCGTCAATCAATTATGAAAATTGAACTAAAAATACAATTAAAATGAATTTCATTATCTACATTTCTACATTATCAAACATTTTCACCTAAAAACCTCGATTTTTTCATACAATTTTTTTCTCATAGTTTACTCAAAATTTCATTAGTTTGAACATTTCTCGAATTTTCGGGAATTTTCTCATGTAATAACTATTACACAACAGAAGAGTACAAGATTAAATAAATTGAGATGTAGAAAACAAATGATTTCGAGAAATCTTTAAGCAATTCTTGATGGGATTGCGTCACATGGACGGTGAACCTGAACGCGAGAAAACGAATGGGAACGAGAGAGGGATGAATCAGTGGCCATGGCAAAGGAGATCACGGAATCACAGCCATACCGGTACTTTTCCCGTTATGCGGTTCAAAAGTGTGACGTGTTGCAAACGCATGCGTGGGTATCTAGACTCCCCCACAGCCGTACCTTCTAATTCTCCTTTCAAACATTTTCAAACGAAAAAAGTCACCCTAAAAACAAATTAAATAAATTAAAACCACAACATAAAACAACCAAGAACCAAAACAAACATTTTAGAGGTCATTCTTGTATGATGCAAAATAAAAAACAGATGGCCAAATTTGTTATCAACAATTGTCTATTGTTTTGTAAACAAATCTTCAAGGTCAAATAAACAAAAGGGTTCAAATTGATGGAAGAAGTGAAATAGCAAAGAAGGAAAGAAGAAATCTGACGAAATTAAAAGGGTCATGTGTACAAAAAGGATGTGAAACATAAAAAAAAAGTGTATGACCTTTATTTTCCACCCCTGTTTATGTGGACCAATCGCGCATTCCCGCGAATCTTCTAGAACGGAAGCGTCGCGGACAACGTGTGCCAATGAGATCTCGACGATTCGGTTGCGTGGGCCAATGAGCTCGCGGGATTCCGTTGCAGCCGACCAATCGCGCTTGGCCACGACGAAGAGTTCCCGTTAATATCCCAGCGCTGCTCTCAGTCGGCAGTCAGTCTTACAGAAATCAATCAACGAGTCAGCACGAAAAACATTTCGTCGTTTTGTATTTACCGTCACAACGCGAAAGCGAGTTTAAACAATCGGTGAGTTGTTAATTCTACCTTTCTTAATTCTTTTACACCCCGATTCAGTCAATTTTTGGTCGATTTTTCGCCCTTTTCGGGCGCTTCTCCGACGACCGCTTTGCCACGTCTGTCGGTTCTCGAGAATCCAATTAGCTTCGTTTTTTTCCCGTCTACGTTTGACTTATTCGGTTTGAATCCAAGTCTTTACTTCTTGTCAAATTCGTTTCGTTTGTTTTTGTCTGTTTTGATCATGGAAATTTCGAGATCCGGGGTCCGCGTCTGCGATGGGTTTGTTGTATCAATACCCGCCTATAGTCTGGAAGAAAAGCGGTGCGGCGGATAATTAGAATTATCGACGACTCCGTGGCGCGTGTAAAGGCGGATATATATTTTTTTCAATTGAAAAACATGCGAGCGTCATTGACTGTTTGACAGATGTCGGGTTTGATGACGTTTCAAAAACCGCCGCTGAGAAAAAGCCAAGTCGCGTAATCGCTCTTTTTACAGTTACCTTTAACTGGGATAATAAAACGGATTGTTGATTTTATTCACGGTTTTCTTTTTCTCACCCGTTACAATTCAAATGAAAGTCGGAACAAGGCGTGCACTGACACGTCATTTTTGGACAGTTTATTTATAGACGTTTGGAATTCAACAAATAATTACACGTTCTTAGAAAACAAAAACGGAAAAAACAAACCAGAAATTTAAATTATATTAAAATTAATAAAAAAGAAGCATAAAACATTTTTTTATTTTGTTATGAGATACTTATTTTACCGTTTACTTTTTTCAGAGTGAGATTTACAAACAGCCAAGATGAAGGGAGCTTTAGCGCTTCTGATGATAGGCTTAGTTGCTTTTGCAGCGGCCAAAGAAGAGAAGAAGGAGAAGGAAGATATCGGCACCGTCATTGGTATCGATCTCGGCACAACATACTCATGGTAAATATCACATTACAACTCCCAAATTTTATCTAACGATAAAGCTAAAAGGAAATTATAAATCAATATAAAACAACACCATTAAGTATTTCTATATAACATTTTAACAACTTGAAATAACAATCTTAAATTGAAACTAAATTAAAAATAATAATTCTAAATGAATCAATTGTGTTGTATATTTCATGATAATCTATAAAACATAATTTAAATTTAGTTAATCAAAATTTAAAATATACTTTTAAGTGAAATTAAAAACAAGACGAAACAAAATTTGTTAATTTCAATTTCGTTTTCTTATAGTGTGGGAGTTTACAAGAACGGACGTGTAGAAATTATCGCCAATGACCAGGGTAACAGAATCACGCCCTCTTATGTGGCATTCACCCCAGACGGTGAGCGTCTGATCGGTGACGCCGCGAAGAATCAGCTGACCACCAACCCAGAAAACACCGTTTTCGACGCCAAACGTCTGATCGGTCGTGAATGGTCTGACAGCACTGTCCAACATGATGTCAAATTCTTCCCGTTCAAGGTCATTGAGAAGAACAAGAAACCACACATCAAGGTCAACACTGGCAAGGGTGAGACTGTCTTCGCCCCTGAGGAGATCTCAGCTATGGTTCTTGGCAAGATGAAGGAAACCGCGGAAGCTTACTTGGGCAAGAAAGTCACTCATGCCGTCGTCACTGTCCCAGCTTACTTCAACGATGCTCAGAGACAGGTAAAAATCAAATCTAAAAACAATTTTAAAAACAACGAAAAAAAAGGACAAAAAATTAGTGTTAACCTTTTTTCAAATTATAAATTTTGAAATTGAAGAAAAGAAAGAATTTATATTAAAAAAATCAAGTCGGTAGAATTTGTTATTGAATGAAACAATTTTTTTCAGGCCACCAAAGACGCTGGAACCATCGCCGGTTTGAACGTTATGCGTATCATCAACGAGCCAACCGCAGCCGCAATTGCCTACGGCTTGGACAAGAAGGACGGAGAGAAGAACGTGTTGGTATTCGATTTGGGCGGTGGTACCTTCGATGTGAGCTTGTTGACAATCGATAACGGAGTATTCGAAGTCGTTGCAACCAACGGAGACACTCACTTGGGAGGTGAAGATTTCGATCAGCGTGTCATGGACCACTTCATCAAACTGTACAAGAAGAAGAAGGGCAAGGACATCCGCAAGGACAACCGTGCCGTTCAGAAGCTCCGTCGTGAGGTCGAAAAGGCCAAGAGAGCATTGAGTGCCAGTCACCAAGTCAGGATCGAAATCGAGTCCTTCTTTGAGGGAGATGACTTCTCAGAAACTTTGACCAGAGCCAAATTCGAAGAGCTGAACATGGACTTGTTCCGTAGCACGATGAAACCAGTGCAGAAGGTCCTGGAGGACGCTGACATGAACAAGAAGGACGTCGATGAGATCGTGCTTGTCGGAGGTTCCACCCGTATTCCCAAGGTTCAACAACTTGTCAAAGAATTCTTCAATGGAAAGGAGCCATCCCGAGGCATCAACCCCGACGAAGCCGTTGCCTATGGTGCCGCTGTCCAGGCTGGAGTTCTCTCCGGAGAAAAGGACACTGATGCCATCGTTCTTCTCGACGTCAACCCTCTTACCATGGGTATCGAAACCGTCGGAGGTGTCATGACCAAATTGATCCCAAGGTTGGTTGAGAGCTTCATAAATAATTCATCAGTTCAGTCCCCCTTTATTAATTCAGCAGAAAGACTAATCGTGTTATTTGAATTACAGAAACACCGTTATCCCAACGAAGAAATCTCAGATCTTCTCCACCGCCTCTGACAACCAACACACCGTCACCATCCAGGTTTACGAGGGTGAGCGACCCATGACCAAGGACAACCATCTGCTCGGCAAGTTCGACCTCACTGGTCTGCCCCCAGCGCCACGAGGTGTTCCCCAGATCGAAGTCACCTTCGAGATCGACGCCAACGGTATCCTCCAAGTATCCGCTGAGGACAAGGGAACCGGAAACCGCGAGAAGATCGTCATCACAAACGACCAGAACCGTTTGACCCCCGATGACATTGACCGCATGATCAAGGACGCCGAGCGCTTCGCTGATGAGGATCAGAAATTGAAGGAACGCGTTGAGGCTCGTAATGAGCTTGAATCTTATGCGTACTCGCTCAAGAACCAGCTGAGCGACAAGGAGAAGTTGGGCGCCAAGGTCAGCGAAGAGGACAAAACGAAGATGGAAGAGGCCATCGACGAGAAGATCAAATGGCTCGAAGAGAACCAGGACGCTGACCCCAAGGTCTACACGCAACAGAAGAAGGAGCTGCAGGACATCGTGCAGCCAATCATCGCGAAACTCTACCAGGGCGCTGGTGGCGCTCCCCCGCCAAGCGGCGGCGATGAGGACGACCTCAAGGACGAGCTGTAAGCGCTCGAATTCTTAGACTGATAACCGACAAGCCCCGCGCTGGCGAGCGCCCGGAGGAAACCATCCGGACACTTGTTTCAAAGTGTCTCCCTTCGACCCGTAGATCAAGCACATGCACCCTTTTTTTACTCTTTTTTTAATCAGCAAAAATTATCTTCCCCTTGGATTGCTCAGGGTCCTCGCCGGGCCGGGCCCATCCAGCAGGGAGAAACACGACGGGCGCGTTTCCGGCGCCCCGATCGAACGATCCCGCGTGTTGAATATTTATTTAAATTGTTTTCTATGGTCCATTAATTGTATCGAGCAACAGTTTACCATGTACCAAGCGAAGAAGGTTTTTTTGTGATCGCATGTGAGAGTGCGTGTGAGAGCGAGAGAGTTGTGTGCGTGTGAGTCTGAGGAACGAGTGGTAGAGTCGATTATACTCGTTTACTGCCTCCAACGTTGTATTGTACTATGTACTATACGAGTTGAAACTGCGTGTAAGTGTGACTGGCGTTGCGTAACATAACAATAATAAACGAAAATTTTTTCATTAAAACCGTCTTGGCATTTTTTTCTCTCTCTTCCACCGATCCCTTCCTCGGTTTTGCATCTTGCATCTCCATCGATCAAGAATCACGATTGCAAAAAATTGTTCCAATCTAATCTCGTTGAACATTTTAAAATGATTTTATTATTTTGTTTGCCGTTAAACGGCGGAGTCAAAGACTCCTTTATGTATTCAATGTTAGCGCTACTCGATTGCTGTGATGACCATATTGAGAGGTGTGTGACGTATTTTTTCATACCTCTCATTCTGATGTGCTTCGGCACTTTTGTCCATAACCGGCGATGTCTCGCTCCGTCCTATTTCTCTCCGTCTTATCCTTCCACCTCGTTTGGGCAGATAGGCCAAATATCGTTTTCATCCTAGCCGACGATTTAGTAAGTACTTTTCAATTTCTCTAAGGGGTGAGATCTTTTTACTTTGTCAAAAGAAATTGTAAACTGAACATTTCGGTTGTAGGGATGGAACGATGTCGGATTTCACGGATCCAATTTCATTCCAACGCCCAATATCGACGCCCTCGCCTATACAGGAATCATTCTAGACAAATATTACGTTACTCCTATCTGCACACCTTCCAGGAGCGCCTTGATGACGGGAAAATATCCGATTCATACGGGCATGCAGCATGGAGTACATTTTTTTAAAAACTTATTTTCTTCTTTCCTTATTTTTGACCTACATTTTTAAAGTGGCTAAAAAAGGAATCTCATTTTTTCACTCTTATGTTTTGTGTTTGTATGTTATAGAGATTTCTACTCATGTAAATTTTTTAGTTGAACAATCAATTTGTTACGAAACTAATTTTTAAAAGTATAATAAGATTTAATTTGCAATTGTAATATAATTGTTCGGTATTAATACAAATAATTTTAGGTACTCAAATATGCAGAACCACGTGGATTGCCACTGAATGAAAAATTGCTGCCACAATATCTTAAAGAGATCGGTTACAGGACGCACATAGTTGGAAAATGGCACCTGGGGATGTACAAGAAAGATTATACGCCCATCTACAGGGGCTTTGACAGTCACTTGGGATTTTGGGGTGGACGGATCGATTACTACGATCATTCTTCTGAAGAATACGTAAACAATTTAGTTTGGATAGGTTTGAAACAGTAAAAGAAGAGCGGAAATAATGAACGAGAAATCAATTTTAGAATCAATGGGGTTTGGACATGAGACGAGGAATGGAGCCAGCCTGGGATCTGCATGGCCAGTACATAACCGATCTTTTCACAAAGGAATCAGTGAAGATCATAAAAAATCACGACGTGGAGAGTCCGCTGTTTCTGTATCTCGCTCATGGAGCTACTCATTCGGCTAATCCTTACGATCCTTTGCAGATTAGCAATTCAGATCCTCCTCCGCATATGTGCAATTCTTCTTCATATTTAAGAAGTCGATTTGCAGGTACCAAAAAATCTTGAAAGTTACTTAAATGAAAAAAATCAACTTAAGATATTAAGATTACAATCATAAATATTCTTTAGTTGTAATTTAATAATTTTGTTTCAGGAATGGTTAAAAGACTGGACGAATCAGTAAGAAAAGTGATGGATGCTTTAGACCAAAAAGGCATGTTGCATAACACCATAATCATTTTTTCATCCGATAACGGAGGGCCGGCCGCGGGTTTTAATCTAAACTATGCTTCAAATTGGCCTTTGAGGGGTGTGAAAAATACCAACTTTGAAGGTACGCAAAAGTGTTAAAAAAATTCTTATCTTACATTAAGATTAAGAAAAATCAAATGTTGATGATTTCTTTGGCATTCGATGACAATTTTCTGTTAAAAAATTAATATTCACAAATAATTGGGTCTGAATTCTTACAGGAGGAGTGAGGGCGACAGGCTTGATATGGTCTCCTCTACTGACAATGGAAGGCCGAGTGTCGAAACAAATGATGCACATAACTGACTGGCTGCCAACCCTACTCACAGCAGCGGGTTACAATTCGACTTCTCTCGGCCACCTCGATGGGATTGACATGTGGGATACTTTGCGAACTCAAACTGAGTCCAAGAGGAATGTCATTCTCCACAATATTGACGACATCTATGGTACTTCGGCCATCACTATAGGCTCTTGGAAATTGATGCAAGGTACAGCTATCAATCCAAAAATATACTCTCTAAAAAATGATAAATCAATTAAAATTAAATTGAACAAATTGTCATTTTCAACTTTATAATTATTTGCTTAAATTCAGGTTCAACTTACGGTGCGCAATGGAACAGCTGGTACGGTCCAGCAGAAAGAGATTGGTACTACAACACGAACAAGATTGAACATTCAGATACTGGAAAACTTCTATCAAGGATTGGTTACAACTTAAACGCAGACGATATTATTTCGCTTCGGGAACAAACAAAATTCGAATGCCCAGAGAGAAACGAATCGCTCCCACTCTGTGCACCTGTTAAAAGCCCTTGTCTTGTAAATTTGGAGATGGATCCTTGTGAAAGAAACAATTTAGCATCAGTGTAATTGAAGATGATATTTTTCATTTAAATTGTTTACAATTTCATGTTATACATTATAAAAGGTGGTTATAAAAAATTGTTGTAACTTTTACAGGCATCCTGAAATCATGCAGATGCTCCAATACGCATTGGACGAGTTCAATCAAACTGCAATGAAACCTGGGAACAGACCTCTGGACCCGAGATCAAATCCAGTTAACTGGGACCATGTGTGGACCAATTACGGAGACCATTTGAAAGATTATTTGGACGAATAAATTATGTTTGTTTTTAATTTTTAGAAACTTTCAGGGTCTTTATATACTCATAGTTTGTGATCTGTAGAACAAAATGATATCTTCAGGATGTGAAACAAGATTCCAGATTTCAATTTTTGAGCATCAAATTGACATCAGTGATTTTTTGATTGAGATTCCTCATTTGTTGCAAAGCGTTTTTTGCTAGCAGACCCTCAGGACTCATTGGCGGCTCGATGAGCAACATACTTAGTGACTTTTTCAGGTACCCTTTGGCTTCCTCTAGTTTGTTTAATAATTCTTTCAGGGTAATTTTTTGAAGACTATACTCTCGATTCGCAAGTGTCACCATGGGCAGATGAATTTCGTAAAGCAGGATGCCTTTGAGTCTCGAAATCCCAGGCTCCATAATGTTAATCACAGTCAACAGTTCGTTGCCAAGCTGAATCATTCGTAATAGTAAAGCAATTTCAACATAACTAGATGTCAATTCTTCTTTGTAGGCCCCGAGCAATTTTTGTTTCAAACTCAACATAACAAAATGGTTTTTATGTAGGGATCGTGACAACTTCTTCAATAACATTTCCATTCCCTGAAATAAAACACACTTTTCAATTGACTTTTTAAAATTTACATACAAGAAAAAAGAAAACAGGAAACTAATTCCAAAATTTACTTTGATGTCATTTTCTTTAGATTCTGTGACCAAATTTCTGGATATTTCTACAGTGGATTCAACAAGCCGACCGCTGAAAGATTTCTCACAAGACTGACATTTCCAATTAGAAACTTGGGATTGGTTTTCTTCCTTTGTTACGAACCCTTTTTTACATTTCGAACATACAATTGTACTGATGTTGGAATTTCCTTCAGTTGGGTCCTCGCACAGATCACAACTGCACAGGAAGTATTTTCCCTCGAGAAGGAAAGTTTGTCTCTCTGCATATCCCTGGAAAAAAAATGTTTTTTAGATCAGTGAATGGATAAAAAGATATCTTCAAATAATTTTATACTTCTTTATAATATAAAATTGTACCATAAAGGGTGACGTGTAACTAAAACATATCATTTCGTCCCGTCGAATAGGAACACTTGCAAACACTGACAACCGAAATTCATCATCAACAGTTAAATGAGTATTTGAAATGCATCTGTGAGCCATCAGAGAAGGCTCTAAGTAAAGTCCTCCAAGTTTCAAGTCGTTAACGTCAGTTTGCGAGCGGACTTCAAAAGTGTTGACATCCAAAATTCCACAGATCTGTTGTATCAGTTCCATTGATTGCTCATCATCTCGTGAAATGATATTGAAATCCTCAAACGTCTGTAAAATATTAATAAACAAATCATCAAATAATCCATGACAATGTTGCAGACTTCGGGATTTCGTAACTTACTTTTATAACGAACAATTTCACATGCTCCCAGACAGGTTTCTCACGTCTTTCTTTCAGATGAGATTCCATCCTTTTTACCTCCTCGCAAATTTTTGGATTCGTTTTAAAAATCAGCCACAGTCTTATGTGAATCAGAATGTCTATCAGTCGATGAAGATCATCTGCCATTGCTTTTTGATTTCTTTCAAACAGTTCGCACTCGTCACTCGAATGAAATTTTTGCCATTTCTGAAACAACAAAAATGTTCATCAATAAAATTATTCAGATCACAAAACTGTGAATCAGAATTTCACCTATAAGACGAGAAAAAGTTGCAGATTCTAATTCACCTCACACATTTCGCTACACATCGGAGCGACTTTGCATCCGGAGCATCTGAACTGGACATTAAAAATTGATCTTGTACAACCGAAGCAGAGTAATTTTTTCCCCATGTCCATGGGTCCAATAACTGTGGGTTCATCTCGGAATATAAGTTCTCCTGCTGCGATATCTCTTTCTGCAACTAAGTACCTGAAATGTAAAAGAAAATGATTAATAAAAACAAAAATTACAGTATAAAAATGACTTCTTTATTGAAGAAAAATTACCTTCCGTATTTATCCGACTGAGAGATTTTGTACTTAAGAATCGACATTCTGGTATGAAACTTTCAAGACTTTTCTTGTGTCATGGAAGGGAACAAATAACAAGCTTGCACGGTATTTTTAGAATCAAATGAGAGTTAAAAAGATCAGTACTGCCAACAACATACTTCCATATTAAGAAATCCACTTGGCATCAAGTTGGAAATTCAAATTTGTATTATTAAATATAATTTATTTAACTGTATGTTTATAACAACTGAGAATCTACGAATTCTCACTCTTTCTCTGTATTTATATATCACACACAAGCGTATCGAAATACTTTCGTTCTTAAATGTATCCAAAACACACTTATCTTAATTAGAGTATACATACGCACAAACCGAAAACTGCTTTTTGCGACAAAAAGTACAAAAAATTTATGACACATCATATTACAAAACGTCTCTTAAATACATTTTTTCAATTCCTGATTGAGTTTTTGAATGAAATCAAGACTGGATATCCTTTGATTCACAACCACCAAGAGTAAACATCTTCGGGATGTCCTGACCGTAATAAATTTTAGCATTATTCGATAACGCTTCATATTTTTTCATCTCAAGATATTCTGGTGTCAGGAGCAGTTTGTTAGCCTCGGATTGCAGTTTCATCTGGTAAACCTCTGCGTCTGACTTGCTCTTCTGTCGAGCAAGGTACATTTCGTCCTCAATTTCTGCCATCCTCTGCAACGACTCCTTTTCCATGATTTTCTGTTGGTAGTTGATCTTAGCGATCTGTGCCTCTTTCTCAGCCTCGATCACAGCTTTTTTTCTGTCAGTCTCAGCGTCCTTTTCCACAACTTTCTGGTGCTCGACTGAGATGAGAAGTTTGGTTTTTTCAGCTTCCCTTAAATAGAAAGATTTTAATTTTGTTAACACAGTATCATGATAGCACAATAATTTAAAAACGTTTTTATAATTTTCTAATTTAATAAATTGAATAATTTTAAATTTCCATTTCAAAAATAAATAAAATTTGAGATTTACATCACTTCGTAGTTCCTTCGTATAGATTCAGGAATTTTCGGCTTTGTTACTCGGACAGAATAAACCGTCAGACCTGGGGCCATCTCGTTCAAGTCTTTTTGAAGGGCGTTTTTCAGATTCTCGTCAATCTGATCGAACAAGTCAATGTACACCTCATGCAACGAGTGGACAGAACAGAACTGATTGAGCTCGTGATGAATCTTGTTGAAAATCAGCGGCTTGTCGTAGTCGGCAGTGAAATTTTTGACCATGTTGTAGACTGCAAAATGTTGACACTTGATTAGTAATTTTTTCTAAAAATGTTGTTTTTCATTTTGTCATCAGATTATTTATTTAAATCGTTTCATTTTTTTTTAAATGTTTATTACCACTACTGGCATCGAGTAAATTAACAACTTCTATCCGGTCAAAATGAATCATCACACCACCGCTTGTACCACAAGGTACATTAGTTATTTCGTCACTTTGCAAAGTTACTTGTACTAGTTGATATGTCGTTAGCAAAGGGATCATCATGTGAAATCCTGGATTGCTCACTTGAGGAAGAAGAGCACCTCCCTAAAATATAAACATACATACATTATCATCCTCTAAGTCAATAAATTGCATATTAATATTAAACGGAAACAGAAACTGTTATTCAATTTATAGCAAAAAAAAAAAAAAAAAAAAACTTACCTGAAGTAAACTCCCACATGTCCTTCATCGACCCGATGAATGGAATAATGAAATATCAAACCCAAGACTATAATTATGGTGCCAGTGATCACGTTTTGATCTATCATTTTTTTCTATTTAGTTACTTTGGTTTA
The DNA here is from genome assembly GCA_025266255.1 of Trissolcus basalis. Taxonomy (NCBI): domain Eukaryota; kingdom Metazoa; phylum Arthropoda; class Insecta; order Hymenoptera; family Scelionidae; genus Trissolcus; species Trissolcus basalis. The sequence goes on along the minus strand of JAAMPD010001693.1, from coordinate 2,633 downwards.
TTACAAATATACCTAAAATGAATCAAAAAAATCTGTTAAAATTTAGAGCAAATAGTAATAGAAATAAAAACAAAAAACAACACACTTGAAAATGGTTAGTAAGTATTTTTTGCAAACTGTCATTTTGCTCGACAAGACGGACTTGACACTTACTTTCGTTTGGTCAGCCTTTTTCATTAAACTAAAACTGTGCAGCTAAATGTTCGGTTCGTTGTTTTTCCCTTTATATACAACGGTTTTTTCTATTCGAAAAATGTTTTACTTACGTGTCTACATTTGAGTTGACTGGAGCCGACTTTAAGGCTTGTTTACACATTTGCACTACTCATGGGTGCATTTTTGTTAGGTTTCAGAGTGTTCAGAAAAACGTACCCCATGTTAAAGGTCTGCATGAGGGCAGCGTTTTAAGGTGATGCATAAAGTCTGCTATCACGGAGTTAGGGACTTTGTTTATCAAAATTACAATAAGTGTTATTTTTTAAAAAACTGAGAACAACGAGATTATGCAATAATGGGAGAATTCGTAGCATAATAAAACATAATTTTTTGTTGAACGATGTATACAAATAATGAGTTCTATCAATAACACGTTTAATTATGAAAATTCAGTTTTTTTTGTTTAGGAATGTGTAAAATAATTGAGAAAATCTGTAATGTCGGTAACTCCCGGGTTGACATTACCTTAAGGTGATGCCGAAGTTGTATAGGTGCGACAAAGATAGCGCTAACAATGCACCAACGAGTTGGAGAAAGACAAAACTAGATTGACTTCGGCATCACCTTAATTAATAAACTTATGTAATTAAAACTAAAAATTGTTTACTGAAAATGTATATGAAATAAACAAATGCAACTTCGATTATTGCTGAAAGTACTTCCGCGATGCCAGTGATCCTCTCGGCTTTCCCAATGCGAAATTTATCAAAGAATTTAGACTGAACAAAAATTTAGTCAATTATTCAATAAATGATTTAAAAAATGGATGCTATACCGTTGACAATCAAAGTCTTTGCCACTTTGTCCTTTCTTGCTACTGGTTTATATCAAAGGACAACTGAGTCAGTGTTTTACCTAGCAATGTCCCAAGCAAGCATGTCCAAACTGTTGCACGAAATTATTCCTACCATTCACCGGTATTGGAATATTTAATTACATTTAGAAAATTGAGGTAGGGGGAAATTTTTTCCACTCCATTTTTTCCACTCTATAATTTCTACTAATTATTTTTTCCACCAATTTTTTTTTTTCCACTTCTATTTTATAATACTATTTTTTTTTACAAAAATATACAAATTATCATTTCAAATTAGAACTGAATATTGTATCCGATTGCTCGCAAGTACTTTGAAATTTCTTCGTCCGTTTCTTTCTCCCTTTACGCTTGATCTTCCGTCCTAAATCTAACTTCCGAAACATCACCTCGGTGTCCACTTGTTTTTTTTGCATTTCGGTGAGGAAAGCGTACATACTGAGGTGGTCTCTGCCTACCACAACAGAAAAGCGATTATGCCACCCTTCAGATGCGTTATTCGTTCGAAAGGTATTCTGCTGCACAGCTGTATACATGTTCCAGAGCTCCGGTTTGTATCTTGGCTCTGTTGCTCGTCGCCTTCCTCTTGCGGGTAAACCTCTTACGTAATTTTTCTCAAAATATTCAGCAACTTCAATAAACGATTGTGGCACGTTTTCTAAAAAAATGTCGAAGGCTTGTCCAACATCTTCGACTGGGACAAAGGCCACGGCGCACATCATCTGTGTTGTAGGCTGCCTGTAAACCTTCCGCTTGAATTCGCCTATAGACCGACTGTCTGAGGTGGAAAAAACATGCCTTTACTGCAACCTTCATTTTTTCAGCTGCGTTTATGATTGCAGTTTCAGAATCGGTCATGATGGTAGTAACAGATAGGCGAAACGCGTGACGTTCACACTCATTATTTACAACGTCAAAAACCTATAAGAATCTGGTAGAAAATTGAAAATTGAAAATTGAAGTTCTTATATTCAACTTTATTATAATTCTTCCTGTTTTATTTTTCAGTAATCTAGTATAAGGTTGGGTGAAATTTCCAAGAACTGACGAAGAGAAAGAAGAGCTGTCCAGGTCATTTGCTGGAATCATGGATGTGCCAAACCTTTTTGCAGCGGTAGACGGTACATTGGTACGAATTTTGACTCTAAAGAACGAAGAGCACAATTATGTAGATCGAAAGGGAAATCACTCTAAAAATGTTCAAGTTGTAAGTACATTTCAAAATTTATTTGTGACATAAAGGACAAAAAATCGGAAAGAAAAACAGAAAATTGGAAAAAAAATTTTTTTAGGAAACGCTTTTATTTAGTTTTCATGACCAAAAAATCAACTATAAAGTAAAAAATAAAAAATTGAATTAAAAGAATTACAGAAGAAAACATTCATCAAAATTGTATTATAAAAATTGAGTAAAACTCACACATTCGCTGAATAAAAGCGTGGGGCGCTAATACAATGAAGACAGTAGATAAGTAGATAATAGTAATAAAAATATTCTGCTGTATTTTCATTTATTTCCTATAAATTTTTTTAATGCTAAGTTATAAGTATAAGATAATGAAGAACATTATAATTATATATGTAAATTAGTTAGATGTAGAAA
>JAAMPD010001692.1:0-21417 GCA_025266255.1 Trissolcus basalis | reverse complement strand
TTGAAAATTGTTATTGAAATTTTTAATAATAAATTTTCAGAAATTAAAAATTCTTATTGAAATCGTATAAAAGTCATACAATTTTTCCTATAGATTATAAAAAAATAGAAAAATGCATTGTGTAGCCGCGACCATATAAACTACAGCAATTTTTCCAAAATATTTTTCTGCGTGTATACATGATATATTATAAATTGTACTGTAATTGTAAAAAAAAATTACTAATAAGTTAAGATGATAATTTACAAGATGTGTAAGACAATATGGATTACAATATGTTATAGTAACTTTTATAACATTTTTTTTTCTCCGTGTATAAAAATTGTCGCGACATGCAAGCGCGCCAGACGCGAGCGCGTCTCTGTTTCGCGCGGCCTACGTATGTCCTCGATAATAACAGTTATGAAACTTGGCTGCGATAGTGAAAGTGGCGCAAACTCTATACGTTTCACAACTGCGAGCATCGTCAGGCCGCGAGAGACAATCTCTGTGTAGAGATTCGCGTGAGAGAAATTTGCGCCGAGGCGAAATCGACCCCCGGCCCAACTTTTGACTCGAGAGAGCCTTCGACCACCTCTCTCGTGCGCCAATTTCTCTCTCCGGCTCCGGCTAAATTGCGTCATTAGAACACACAGATGACGCAATTACAAAACAATTCGCAAACGCGATTTTTGTTTAAACACCGACGCACACATTTTTGACATTTCAGCAAAATTTTTTTAAATGAAAAAACGCGTGTCCACAGTTTTGTCACTTTCTATGTGAAATCTTGTCGAAAAGATGCAAAAAGAGAAAGTAGGAAGATGTACAGAAAACATGAAAAACGTCAGTTCAATTTCACAACTTTGTTTTTTTACGGTGCCAATTTTTTTTTATTAATTTTTTTTGTTTTTTTTTTTCAAGTTGAGGGTGTGTTTTATCGAAGTATTCTTACGTATTATATTTCTACGATCGTCCTCGTCAGCTCGCCGCGGTCATTATAATCTATTGTGAAACAAGCTAACGGCATTCTGTTAACCTGGTTCCTTATCTCCCGTGCGAAAACGCGCACTCCCCGTCGTCGGCTTGGTAACGTCACGAATCCGCGATTACCCCATACGTTTTCATTCTTACCACTATCTTGTCATTCTCACATCCGAACAAAAAAGAAAACTCGTCCATCATTTACCATTGTCGTTTCTTTTTTCTTTATCATTTTCTTTGTAATTCAAATCGTGCCAATTGCAAAGTTGTTGTATATTTTTTGAGAAGCATCAGAAGAGGTGAAGTCATAAATTTTCATTTCTAAATAAGAAATGACAGAATTAGGTTGAGAAATGAAAGGTTTCAAAGTGAAATGGGTGTTAAGGAAGCTGAGACTTTAACGTTGTATTAATTTATGGTGATTGTAAAAAAAGTTTTTATACTTGTTGTGCCTCGGGGGGGAAAAAGGGGGTTGAGAAAATCGAACAGTTAGCAAAAACTTTTGCACCTCGTTTCTGTTTGCACCGGAACATCAATTATTATTCAATTTACTGTTTGAAACAAGATGTGCGATCAATTTTTAATTCTGTACAAAAATTTGCGGATGAAAAGTAATTGAATGTTCAGTCCAAATGATGGTTGCAGCGTAATTGATTTAAGGTAATTGCACCAGTCATTGAAATTTTTAAGGATGATTTATGAATTCAAAAAAAAAAAAAAAAAAAACGAACAAACAAAAACAAAAGGCAAAAATTGAAGAGATAAATGAAGAGGAGGATTTTTAAAGAGGCATTATATATAACCTTCATGAAAAAAATATATTTTTGATTATATTTCAGATATACTAAAATGTTTTATATAATTTTCTCATTGCGATTTTAAAATATATTTAAATATATAAAATGTATCAAGCTTTAATTTTTACTAAATATGAAATTTCAATAACTGATAAATCTTATTCTTAACTAATGTTAATCGTTTTTTTTTTTGTTTAAACATTTATTGAAANACTTTTTACGTTTTAAATATTATGATTAATAAATATATAAGTTAATGAATTGCTGGCATTTTGAGTTGATGTGCATGTAATAGAGGATAATTTAATCTATATTAGTAGTTTGGCGCGCCTTATAAATTCCGTGGTTATGGGCGGTAAGTGAAAGTTTACATGAAACCGGGCTACGATTTTTGTCTCTCGCGGTTTAATAACGTCATAAATTAATCATTGCGTCGTGTGGCAATGAATAAAACTTACCGCTCGAACGCTTTCTTTTCAACTCGCGAAATTCATCGTGGTTTGCATAATTCGCGTTTATGTAAACTATCCACTACATCATCTCTGACATCTTTGAAGATGGAAAAATAAAAAAAAAAAAAAAAAGGAAAAGTAATATTCGTTTCATTTTCATCGTTACAGTACTCTAACATTTTAATGAGACCTCAAGGGACCTCTGAGATTCTGAATCGGCATCAGTTCAAGTTTCATTTTTTGCTGAAACATTATCTAATACAAAAAGGTTTTTAAATTCTTGACTCGTGTTTCATTCTGGCAGATGTTTTTGCTCGATGTGCGAATGAAAAATGGAAATAAAAAAAGAAACTATCAAAATCGTAACAAACAAATGGCAACGAAAATGATTATCTCATTATTTATAAACATGTTTTTTGTCTTGTTCCAATTGTTTCACAAAATTTAAAACGTGGAAAACTTTTTTACACCAGAACATACAGCGAAAATATTTCACCAATTTACTGTATCCAAAATTGTTATTATATCTGAAACAAAATAAATAAGTGAAAAATGAGGTTTACTTTACTTTGATTTAAATATTCTGGTTCTGTTCATATAACAACTGCATAGTTTGAAATAAGTTAAACACTTCTATTCAATTAAGTCAAACATTTAAGCTTTGAACGGTTTCCTCAAAGTTTGCAACATAACATCATAAGCCTTCACGTCATATACTTTTTCACCTAAACATTGCAATTGTTCGACTGTTTGTTGGTACAAAGTCATTACAGGTGCAGCTTCAAATACAGTTTGAAACAAAACAATAGCACCGTTGCAAAAACACCATCAAAATTTCATCAACTTCAATCAATCAATTTTTCTTTTTGGTGTGGCTTTGATGAACTGATTGTTAGCTGACACGTCGAGGTTTTCATTGTGACGTGTGATGCAAAAAAAAGCTTTTTAGATTATCAACCACGTGCTGACAGCACCCACTTTTGGTAAAGTATCTTGCATGCGTAGGAAAATGTGGAAGCATTTTTCAAGAGTTATTATCATGGAAGAAGGTTTGTTGATCACAGTTCTATCTTAAAAAAAAATAAAAATTAGACAAAAATAAAAGCTTGTAATGATTTTCATAATGAAATATATTACAGAAACATTTTCTTTCGTGCATGAGGTGTTGAGAAGCTCTATATCGATGAGGAAGTGTGTCAAAAGATTTGATACGTAATCAAACAGAGACTTCATTCTTGGATAGCAATATAAAATCAAAAATCCAGTTAAACATGATTTTAAATAGGTTTCAAGATCCTAGCAGTATGAAGCAATCTCGGCAGAATTGATGGTTTGGGCCTTTTTACAGTTTTCACAAAAAGCTAAAACAAGCTTGCATTTTTAATTTCAGATTAAAAGCAAAAGTTGTTCACCTAGAATCAAATCCTCGACTCCAAACTAGTTCGAACATTTATCTGCTACTTTGCAGAACTTGTTGTAACAAGTCATTTTGATAATTCTATCTACTCATCGTATATTTCTGTGTTGATTTAATTATAAAATAATTAATAACTGACAAGGCGATAATTTCTTGTTTTTAGTAGTTCAATGTGTTCAACTCAAATTATTAACATAAAATAATATGAACTAATAGAAACTAAAAAATGAGGGGTAATTTTTTTTGTGTTTGATAATTGAATGGAAAAGTGCAGTAAAATCTGTTAGATAGATATTGTTGAAACAACAATCCTAATAAATTGGATTTGTAAAATACTAATAAAATGTGACGATAAGTGTGGCATGTTTATAGTATGCAGAACGAAAAAAAGAAAATGAATGTAAATGTGGCTTTATAGTGAATGAAAAATCGGCGTTGCGGAAAATCCGTTACTAATGGCGTGACGTGATCGCGACAGTGACGGTTTTTGCACATTACTAATTGAAAGGACAATAAGTCACGAGAGCTCAATCGCTAGCATCAAAGGTATATAGGCAATCAGCTCAGAATTCGTGGGAAAATGATATTAAGCGCGGTTTCTCTCGCGTGTCTCGTTTCCATTAGTGAAAGTATTGAATACAAAAGTCCCCCGAAGGAAAACACTGATTTCCTGACAGCTCCAAGGACTTGCGGAAATCATTCGTTTTTGTATTACCTTTTTCTATTAAACATTTCGTTTTCGAATCAAAGCTCAAATAAAAAGATTGAAATTGTTATTTATCGACATCATTTATAAACTTGGAGCTCATTGCATAATGATTAATAAATAACAGTTGATGATAATTTAATGACAGCGCGCGCATTATGAAAGATTGGTATGTATTGGTAAGGTTGTGCCCCTAGGCGAAATTTGCGACGAGCAAGCGCTCTCGAGCGTGGAGATAAGCGCCGCGTACAAAACGTCATCGTCGATGTATATTATCGTCTTTTTCCTCATCGACGAGCACCACCTCGTCTAATTTCAACTACGCGAGTTCATCGTTATTTTATACAATTAACACGCCAACAACCACGATTTCAATTCAAATCACAGACACACTTTTTCTTAAAACGTTTGTTATACGTTTTANCTTTTTATGACAAAATTTAATGAACTACCTTCACGAATGAAAATATTTCCGCCAAAATATATTCTATTTTATATTTTATAAATGTATATAAAAGAATTTAAAAAGAAAACATAAATTAAATATTATTCTTATTGCCGAAATATATTTTGTTTGTCTACCTTATTTTAAAAATATATTTTACGTATATTTTTATAATGAAAATATATTCGTATATGTAATATAATATAATAAGTTGTATAAATTTAAATATAAAATTAATATACATTTTATCGAAAAAATATACTTTAATTATATGAAAAATATAAATTCCGCTTATATTTGTACATATATTTTTTGTACCTGTGGGTATATAAACGACTGTATACATACAACATAGAAATTTTATATATATATAATATATATTTACACTGATTTGTTGATCATTTTGGGTTCTGTAAAGAGATTAATATTTGATTTGTTTAATTTGAGAGATTTGATTAATAAATGATCAAAGGCTTTCGAGAGGTGGCTAGGTTAAAGGGCGTACTGCAACAATTTAATTCTGTGATTCAGATTTCAAAGCACTGCACAGCGCGTTTTTATAAACTCTCTCCGGTGCGCTTTGTTCTTTTTGACAAAGGTCGCGCGTCGAATATTTGATTTAAAAGACAAAATAACGCGACGTAATATAAATGTTTGAGCAATTTAACGAGGGCATTTTGGCGTATGCTTCATCTAATTAGATTGAATTTTCGGGTTGACTGTGAATTGAAGTGCACGCTGTTGTGAATGGATTATGTTAATCTAAGCAGAAAATCAGTTGGTATTAAGTCGAATGAAACTTGCGGTGCAGAAGTGAACAAACATTTTCGGATGATTTGAAGAGCAAGAGAGACGTTGCCGGAGACGTTTTGAGTGACAAGATAATGCCAGAGATAAAGAATTTATAAGTTCAAATCGAGTCAAAAACAAGTCGTGCGCATGATGGTCATCAATGCCAATAATAAACGGGCGAATGATTGACGATGAGATAGCATTAGGTGTCGGGATCAAAGGTCGCGTTTTAATTATTCGAAACCTCGAGTCAATTCCGAGCGTTACAAAAAAGCCGATCATCATTTTTCGACTTTGCAGGTGTAGATCGATCATGTAATTATGACAAATTATCATTCTGACAAATATGAATGAACAAATTTTATTGCCAATCAAAACAGTCATTTATTATTCGACTCGATATTATTTGAACAATTTTTAATGTACTTTGGAATTGATTTTTTGACAAAAGAAATTTTAAGTGATTTTAAGTCATTTAAAATGAATGAAAGAATAATTTTAAGAAAAAAAAAAAGAATATCAATTTTTTTAGGAGAAATAAGAGGATAGTTTTTAAGCAAATTGTTTTTATTGTTTGAATTCCATCTCTGTATTTGATGCGGCGTAAAATGTCATGAACATGGTTGAAAGGTACAAAATGTTTTAACCTGTTACTGAGAGTGCATTTAGTCGAGCGAATTTAATTCAATTTGATTTGCAAGGCTATAAGATAAAAAGTTAACGAAATTTTGCTGTATTCGATTCACATTGTTTCACACGCAATATTTAATTGATTGATTCGTATTGCATGATTTGAATGATTGTTGTGTATACATTGTGTACATTCCATTATGATGGCGTAACATAATAATCTGTTCAAATTGAAACAAGTGAACTTTTCACGTTTTTACAAAATCATTTATTTTTCTCTTTTACAAATTCACAGAAATGAAAGTGCTTTTATAACGAGCACAATATAACATTTTACATCAAGAAAAAAAAATGTTTATTTTTCAATCAAATTACAGACGTTGATACAATTTGCGATGGAAAATATTCAAAGTGAATTTTAAAAATATCATTTTTTGGTGCGATTACATTTATCTTGATGGTACGAGGGAAATGAGCGTATATTGAATGATTAACGCTGCAATAAGACAAACGAATGCGTTTGTAGGGGGCTAACGTTTAGCGCACCCAGACGCACGGGGTTGGCTAGTGTAGCGCGATCGGTATCGCGGCCCACGTGCATTGCGCAAGAGCATTCACCCCGTTCAATACTGCCAACGGCAGCCGGAGTTTCACCGGCTAACTAGCCAACTACCGGTACAAAATCAGGTGGACCAGATTTGCCCTCATTACTTCAACAAAATCCATACAGTTAGAAATTCATTAACAAAAAATGCTATTAAAAAGATGAAACAATAAAGGATTGATATATATTTTCATCCGCACAAATCTTTTTTAAAAATGAAGATAAAAAAGCTGATTCAGATGTTTATGACATTTTTATCATTCAGTTAGTCATTTTGTTATGAATGTTTTAATAACGAGAATGTTGTAAAGTAAACCATTTGTTACTATGTTTCGCAAGTACAGTCAGGTATACAGCATTAAAGTACTAGATGAGCTAACAATTCATACTCAGTTTGATGTTATTATTAATTCATTACGCAAATACACATATTATTATAAAAATTAAATATGTGTTATTTTTATATTATTATAGAAATGTTTCTGTAAATCTATTTTTCCTTCTTTGGATTAGCTTTAACTTGAAACATTCCTTTGAACAGAATAAAATGATTCATCTGATGTCCTTTAAGGGAACTGGCAACCAAATTGACTAATTTTGTTAATTTTCAATCGATCACGTTGATTTTTTTGTGATTAATAAAGTTTAAGTCTCTCTTGAATAAGTTGCATAAAAAATCGTAATAAAATCAATTGTTTATTGTTTAATTATAAAAATATGTTGAAAAATCTACATTTTCAAAATGCTTCTGGACGTTCGAATTTGGTTCAATTTCGTTTTTCTTACTGCCATTTTGTTCGTCATTTTTGACATGTATAAACAAACAAAAGTTATGAACAATAATGTTCAGAAGGATAAATGCCGAAAAATCCTGTTTTTTCTGTATTGTTTATAACTTTGTGAAAATTCTTCTTTTCAGGTCCTTATTTAAGGCGCTCAAGCATTCTAAATCAGGACACTATATTATCTCAATTAATGAATCATTGTTTAACACGAAAAATAAAATGAACTTTTTTAAACAAAAATATTCACCCTGTAGAAATGATCTCAGAGTAAAATATTTGCTTTTCCAGTCTAACATCAATGTAAAATGTAAGTAACTTTTGTCACTTAGACATACACTAGAACGAACGCAAGAAATAAAAATACCAAACAGTATGATTTTACATGAACGTTGGTTCTTTCCATTTCGTAATCGTTTTCTTTGTTTTCGAAAATCAAAACTCTTTACATTTCGAAATTTCATATTCGAGTAGTAAAGTGTTGTGAAATTGTGCAATTTGTTCCACTGCCATTTGCAAGCATTCGTCGAATCTTTTAGGGTGCTGACGAGAGTCACAAAAAAAAAGGAAGGTGCTTTCTTTGCGAGGGAAAGTACGTGAACTACTCTCTCGCTTGCATCGAGGTCGCTGGCGTCTCTCAAAAGCGCACCACATCAAGGGATAAGCGAAAAAAGCGCGGCTTTAAACGAAACTCGGCGCGAAAAATGAACGAGGGAAAGTCTCTCTGCCGCGTGCGCGAGAGAGTTTTCATTTTTTACTGCTTGTCAAGTTTTACGATTGCAAGTGTAGTCGGCATTTGCATGGTAATGATTAAAAGAAAGTCACGACCCGACGAGAGGCGAATTGCTGAAACTTATTGTGCCATACATCACGCGGTTTGTGCCAACCAAATTTGATATGTTGCGCTTTTCCTCTGTTTATAGGTCGCTCGATTTGCGAAATTGCACAGGATTTTACCTCTTCAACACGGCAGTATACAAATTTCGTCACCACACATTTTAGACCGAGCTCCTCCAGGCTACGAGCATGAAAGTAAAAAATAAAAAAAAAGAAAGAAATAAAACCAAGAGGTCGCAGTGACAATTAGGCTACTATTTTGAAGGTTGCGAAACGAGGCCGCCTGGAGTTGAAAATTGGATGTAGCAGTGCTAAAATGACCCAAAATGAGGCAAGAGCGAAATCTTTTGTAGAAAAAAAAAAAAAAAAAAAAGAGAAAGAGTGTGGGAGAAAGAATTTTCAAGGGTCTGGCGAGTCTCTATTTTTATAGACACAAAAGTTAGGGACGAAATTATAGGGGGAAAAGACATCAACATCAGATGAATGTGGAGATTATAATTGGAATGGCTGCTGGGCGCGAGGCTAATCGAGCGGCTGGTTACTTAGCATCAAAGATCACACAATGACATTTTGGTGAAGAGGCTCTGCTCGCATGTGTGAAAGGTTAAGTGTATATAGAAGAAAAAGGTGGAGGAGGATTTCTCGAGGCCGATAATGGCCGGACTAATATGCGGAGAGTGGCGCAGCTCGGGGGAGGGGGCTTCCTTGTAATGTGGACATCCTTGGCATAAGCGTAGAAAGCTAGAAAGCCTCGGCGCGCCGTAACCGATGATAACCCAATTGCTCCGACTCGACTCTGATTCCACGGAGCGCGCTTTCAGTCGTGCTGTTCTCCTTCCTTTGTCTCTCGATCGCGCGCGCAGTTATCCTCCTCGGCCATGCGCAAATTCACAATCAAAACGTGTTTTACATTTATCATTCCAGATCACACATTTTTCACATTCTCACGACCAATTTATTCAGTTTGAATGATTATTTTTTATCTCGTCCGTTTTTTAATGTAACAATCAAACTTGTTGGGTATATATTTTGTACGCTGACCTGTGTGTTAATTTTGTATATTGTCGTAGGCGGAGGCTCGCCGAAATGAAATCAACATTTCAAAATCGTTATCGTTTTCACTTGTTTGCCTTTTTCGTTTTTATTGATACGCTTTCATTGCAATTGACAAACGAAAACGGTGAACGTAACGCTTATCGTCGTTTCCTCAAAAACGTTCAGCTGCAAGTCAGAATGAAAAAGTCAAACAAAGAGGCAGAGTGACTTTCTGTAGAATAATCACAGTAATGAAAATTGAATGCAATCTTAAAACCGGCCGTAAAAACAATTTGATTAGCCTCTGGACCCCGATCAGAGATCTTTTAATTGCGTTACGTGTGATTTGAATTACACCGCCCCCTTTAGTGGATGAATGTTATTCGCGCTTAAGTGTGCTATAGTATGACACATCTCTGCGCCATGATGAGTTTCAACTGATGGCTCTTGCATCGTTCGGCAGAGAATTGTCGATAAAGTAGGCCAATCTATGAAACCGGGCTTATTATTGAGAACATCTCTGCGGTGGGCTGCTGCAAAATTCGTCGCTAAAATATCGGTTTTATTAGTATAGACAGTCACGGGCAAAACGAAACGGAGATGCTTAACACTAGAAGAGATGGACAGGTCAGTTTGACCCAAAATAAAATTCGCCAGTATTTCTTTTTCTTTTTTTTTTATTTTTTAAAATGTTATTTAAAATGAGTTTCTTTATAGTATTCAATAATTGTATTAATTCAAAACCAAAAACTAGAAACAAATTTAATTTAAAAATTTCAAAGTAATAAAAATGTTTAAAAATCTTGTTTGTAAACAAATTATTGTTAGTTAATTTATTGATTATTTTGAATTAAAATGTTACAGCATCTCAAGTGAAGTTCTGAAAACAAGACTATTTATTATTTAATAATTTGAACTTTGAAGTTTTGATTTTTGAATTGATTATGCAAGTTGAACATTCCAGAGCGAATTGCTTAAACATATCTTTGATTTGATTCCCAGATACAGAGGTGCCGTAAACAAATTAAATTTAACATAAATTATCAACTTTATTGTAAGTAATAAAATGATATATATTTCGTGACTTTTCATACTTTGTACTACGTCTATAAATACTGATTTTATAAAAACGTTCAACGATTACAAAGTTATAAACAAATTTGCTTTAAATGACGGATGGGTTATTTTGACTTGTTTCTTTTTTAAATAAGAAATAATTAATAATACGAAAAAATGTTATAATATCCCTTTAAAAAAATTTTTAAAAAGATAAATTATGTATTATCATAATAAAATAACAAGGGAGACATGTATTCTTTTTGATAACTATAAATAATTAGTAACACGAAAATTCTCTGAATAATATATAAAATAATTAAAGATATGATATGAACATTAATAATATTCATTAATGATAAATAAATATAAAAATTGAAATCGACACTATTTATCTATATTTTTTAATGAATTGTTATAGTGGTCAAAATAACCTATTCGTTTCTTCTGTCAATTACTATTTTTGCGTTTTTTCTGTTTAAAAATATATGCATTTTATGTACGTATATATGTAATGTATGTAGCCATGTATGCAATAAATATGTTGTCATAATGTCCCGAATATGTAGCCATGTATGTTATACACATATCCTGCATATATGGTAGCAATCGTGTTCAGTATATAGAGATATATTTTCATCCAAACATATATGTAGCATATATGTGCGCCATATATTTCAGTTTGCCTCTGAAATTCTCGGATCGAGACTGTTAGAAAGCGAGAAATGAAATGTAAAAATTGTAATTGGCAAAGTGTATAATGATTTGCGAGCACTTCCTCGTGAGATTATTCGTCGAGTTGCTCGCGGCGCGTTATCGAATAAACCAGTCGGTCTGAATCGCTGCGGTGGAAAAAAAAAGTTTTGTTGGTGCTCGCGCGCGCGCGGCTCTGCTTTCGTTTTCTTTTGCTTTGCGCTATCTACTCCACCGCGTAAGTCCATTTATATTCCAGAGCGTGTCTCGTGTATATACAATTCGCAGACGCGAGCCGCACGATCTATGCGTTACATAAAAGGATAACCGTGTACGCTGCCGTGTGCTTGCGCGTAAATCACGGATATTTTTAATATACCGACCAGAAGAGATCAAACGAACGTTCTTTCCGCCTGCGATTATCTTTTTTTTTGCATTCCACGCTGATTATAAACATATGAGGAAGTACGCACAAACTCAAAGTACGATTCACAATTGTTTTCACAGGAACAACATTTTATTTCTTGCATTAACATCATGAATTTCGCGAATTTTAAATACGAACAACTTTTCGTCATTTCAACGTAAGTTAAGTTTATCAGATTAGGAGTAAAAGCGTGCGGTCGGAGAACATCTGGGCTGTAGGTTGAACAAGTATACGTGTTCCGTTAAAAATTCGACTTTCGTTTCGTTGCAGTTGTGCGAATGAACCAGCCGACCCCATTTGAGACTTTGACTATACCTAACAACAAAAGACTTAACCCCTTTTTTGCCTTTTCAGTCTATATAATAATTTTATTCATCAAAATGAATTGTTGAAAAAATTGATTACTAGAGAAGTTGCACATTTTTTTAAAACATTTTCTGATTTATTATCAATAACAAATGATTTAACATTTTGTTAACTTCAGTAATCGATTTATTATCAATGACAAATAATATATATTTTGTTATCTTAAGTAAGTAATCGATTTAATTTTATTTTAAAATTAGCTTAAATTATATTTATGTATACTGCTGCCTTTAGAAAAAAAACTGGGTAATTAAATTTTATTGTAAAAGCAATTGAAAATCGAACATTCCTTGTGATTTTCAATAAAGGGAAAAAGAATAATTTAATAACAAGACAACCAGTTATGTTACCAGTTATTGTTAAATTATTTTGTTATTTAGAAAATATTTACGAAATTTCGAAAGCCAGTTAAGAGATTTTTCTTGAGAAAAAAACATGTAATTTTATGAAATAGTGAGAAACTGTTTATCTTTTGTTTATAATTTCTTAGTAATATCTTTGACATTTTCTCAAAATTTAATCTAAATTCCGGAAAGTTTTCTTAATTAAAAAATTGAATATATTGAAAAATAAGATGGTAAATTTTCTGAAAGGTGTCATGAAAAAGGTCAGAATAAATTAACATTAAATTACTATTATGTAATTAATATTTTTAACTAGGAAAAGGTTTGATAAAACAGTATATGAAACTAAAAATTATCATTTAAATTTATTTAACCCATTTTTTGCCATTGATACGTTCATACATCTATAAAAATTACTAAAAAAATTCAATCAATTCGAACATG
This sequence comes from Trissolcus basalis, assembly GCA_025266255.1. Lineage (NCBI taxonomy): Eukaryota > Metazoa > Arthropoda > Insecta > Hymenoptera > Scelionidae > Trissolcus > Trissolcus basalis. Next base: position 8,627 of record JAAMPD010001692.1, on the reverse strand, counting down.
TGCAGTCTAAATCCACAAAAATTACAAAAAATTGATCATTCCTTTAACATTTAACAAAAATCTGTTCGTTGCAATTTTTAATGTTTGATACTCTTCCTCTTCCATGTCTTATCTGAAAGTGGCAATAAAAAATTACTTTCATGGATAAATCCCGTTTATAAAAAAAACACCACATTGTTAAAGAAAAAGTCAATAACCAAATAAACCAAAAAATTACATTATCCCATTTCTCTTTTAATTTATGCTATAAATTAGGTTGTAAATCGTGTAAGATAAGACAAGATCTAAATGAAGTTTTAACAGACTGCGCGTGAGATAAAAAAGTTGCACAATGTCTATAATTCGATGAGTTTAAAGTGTTAACTTTATAATGATGAATACATAACGCCGTAATACAGCTGAATTCTGAACGTTGATTTTGGTTAAATAAACGCTTAGCATTAGCGCGCATATGATTGACGATAAAATGATAATGACGTGCGTGCATGGCTCGCTCGCATTGTGTCGGTATGTCGAGGATTCAGGTGTGGCCTCGTCGCTTCGACCCTAATAATGCGCCACTGCACACACGACGCTATTAATATCGCGATTAATGGTGTAACGTCAACGAGCATCGGAACAAATAATAGACGCGTTTGTGCAAACAACGCTCCAACAAAACTAGGCAGTTATTTAGTCAAGCGCGCACCAATCGCGTTATGCAATGGCAACACTGATGCAGACTTGCACAATTTCATCGCCGCCGCGCGCTTTGTGGGTTAACAAAATAATTTACTGTTCCCAATTTTTGCGTTTACACGCTCTTGCGAGTAGTCTTGTTTGCATGCTTTATTTTATGCTGTTTTATCAAACGAGGATAAAAAAAGAATAAGATAGGATGATGATGCCGACAACACAAATGCATTGTGCATAAAAAGGTCATTTGTTTTAACCGCAGAAAGTGTGCTTTTAAATCATAAATTAAGTAACAATTAATTCTTCTCTTTTCAAGATTCTTTAAAAAAAGTAGTCTTTTTAAAGGGCAATTACTCCCTTTTAAAAAGACAATCAAATTTAAAATTTAAAAATAACAATCTAACCTAATCCTTTTGTAATGCACCCTTTTTTAGATTTCTTTAACAAAGGTCTTAAACGCAAGTCCTAATAGGGGCCAAGTTTGGTAAAGGAAAATTGTCATTTAGTCGAATAAAATTCCAAACATCTATTGATAATGAATATTTTGTTTATATTCAAAACGTTTTATACAAGGGAAAAATCATGTTCCCTTATATTTTGAAAATTTTTCTTGGCCAAAATCTTTTTTGGATATTTGTTTCTCCGTTTAGCCTAACAAACACCTTATAAGTATTAATAAAAGGAGGCATTACACGTCTAACAAATTTCAGAATAAGACAATGAAGGAAATTTTAATAAAGGTTTGTATCTAGATTTTGTAAAGTTTCTGATAACGGAAATTCTACGTAAACCTTTATTCAACCAAATTAGCGTCTCATAGAAAGCAAATCTGATTTTATATTTCTCATTTTCATTTTTCAACGTAAATTGGCACTTGAAATTAAATCGAATGTTAGTAATTAATTACATAAGCATCCAAAAGATTGTGTACGGTGAAAATCGCGAGAGGTGACTCGACTCCCTTTACATAATTTGCATGTTAAAGTTTTGCCGACAAATGCGCGACCTTAGGCTTGCCTGTGATTACAGAACTAAAATCTCACAAGTGTTGTAACTACTTCAGCGATATCCTGATTAGATTACTCGCTGTGTGGGATCTATGTTTCTTGCTTCTAGAAAAATGCGCCAAAGACGTCGTTTACCGATAATTACACTTTTTGAATGACAAATCTATTAACACGCAATAATCCCATCTTCTCGACCACTTTTGTATTTTACAGTTACCCCGACCATACTGAGTGTAGAATGCCATAGTCAAATAGAATATTTATAGTCGTATCGAATGATTTTCATTAAAAATTCCCTTCATTTTTTAAATCCTTTCACGTAAGCATTAATAAGTATTTCTAATCAAATAAACTTTTTAATTAATTATTGCAACATCAAATAGATAAAATTATACAAAAATTTACTGTAGACTTTTTTATGGATTTGTTACTGCGATAAGAAATTAATATTATAATTCTACTTATTCAAGTTTCTGATGCTAATTAGTGGTAAAGGCTTTTTGCGGATTCGTCAACGTCGCGTGTCAATCGGAGAAAAAGAGCCAGCGCTGAAGTACACATCGAAATGAATTCATTTATTTTCTCTTGTCGTATATACGCAAAGTAGTACGAAACTTTCGGAGGAGATTGAAATACCGAACAAATCATTCGGAAAGTTTGAGAGCATGTGAAATCTGCAAGAGAGATAAAATAAAAAGCGAGGAGGAAAAGTATAACATCCGCGCGCTCAATGTTATTTCGGGTGCGCAAGTCTTGTCGGTACAAGTACCTAACGCAGTGAAGTCCCCCAAGCGACGAGACCGAACTCGACTCAATAATCGTAACTTGAAATTCGCTTTCGCGAATACAACACACAACTCGTCGAGATATTGAAAACCGATAAGACCTCCAATGCTTTAAGAAAAAAAAAAAAATTTAAACGTCTCGTTTACAAAAAAATAAAAATCAAACGCATTGAAATTTAATATATATCACCAAATCATAAGATGTTGTTATAATTTAATACTTTTGTTATAAGATAGATGATGGATTACACACGGGTTATATCAGAATGGTATGGTAAGTGTACTTTGTACAGACTGTTGTTATTATTACGAAGGGGCGAAGAAAGCGCACATTGCAGCGCAGAGATGTATGCGAGCGGTTGCGCGCGCTCTCACACAGACACGCGCGAAACAAATTATTTGTAACGCGAGAGAGGTTACGGAGTTTGGTTCCGTGCTGTTTTCTCCCACCGCTCGGTGCTCTCGATAGAACGAGAACGCGCAGGTGACGGGTCAACGGTAGGCTATTTACCTACTTCACCTACCGATGCACCGACGCGGCTCATTTTTCGCCGAGCAGCACGCCTAACTGTGCAATCGTTTCTCGGCCAAGCGCCCCGCGAAAATGATGATAAGCGTTCGCATACATGTGCGCCAATTGCAAAGTTCTACAAATCAACCACCCAAACCTTATACAATAAGTTGAAAGTATTAATATCATTTTTTTTATTATCAAACAGTCTCTGATAAAACATCAGTAAAAACTGTACTTATTTCTAGTAAAATAACTTTCATGTTAAGAAGTTTGAACATTTTTCAAGTAATGTTGCATATTTTCAACCGCATAATTAGAATCAGAGTTTTATAGGATATAGAAGACTGACCATGATCTTTAATTTCAGTTTAGATTTGTTGTAAAGTATGTTCTGAAGTATGTCAATGTGAATTCAAAAGGTTTTAAAGTTGTTTATGTACTTGTTAGGACAAATTGATACTCAACGATAGCACACAAAATTTTTTCATATTAAGATTGTTAATACGAGAGACTATAAAAGATACGCTTGGCTAAAGATCGGTTAAAATGACTCTTCTATATCAGTAAGTTTTGTTGATACCGGATTGGTTTATGCACTGGTTGGCTAAAATTATCGAGCAGTTTAATTAAAATTCTTTTTTTTTTTTTTGAATGTATAATTTTTTTAAATATGTATTTGAGCAAGGGCGTCAATCTACAAGTAGATGAAGAGTGTTCAATCTAATCAGTGAAAATTTATTGGCATCTACCGATAAAATAGAGAAATCTTGTGTGGGCAACATTCAACCTGGTACAAACATACTTGGAAAACGCTTAGAGATCGAGCTGAAAATTTCTTTACTTTGATCACAAGCTACTGTAACTCTTGTTGTTACCAGTGCTAGACTCTGGCTGAACAAAGTCAAAGGATATCAAGTGCATGACTACTAACGCCTGAGGAAATTAGGAAATAAGGATAAATACTACTATTTCGTAGAACTATTAAATTGGAAGGGTTCATACATATGCTATATGCGCTTTCTTACAATTTTGAAGCAAACCCTCAAATTACAAGTTATTTTTACTACTATCAATTATTTTAGAAACATATAAACATAAGAGTTCGATTTTGAAAAAAAAGAAAAAAATACTGAAAATTTGTTGTTATCATCAAGAAGAATTGAAACCCTCATCTTCGAGCACCATACTGAAAACTTACCTTACACATGCGGTTGTCCATTTACCATTTAGGATTTATGACAAAAATGAAATAATAGTTCTATGATTTTTCTTTTTAAAACCTGTTTATGAGTTTCATGTGAACCTGCCAGTATGTGATTTGAGAAAAATTATTGTAACGTAAAAAACCAGTGTTATAAAGTAGAATATTTTTTGAGATGCGTTTAAGGCGAGAAATGAGAGTCGTGTGTTTAATTTTAAGAAAAACGTAGAAGGGTCCTGTGTAAAAATTAAGGATTGAATATTAAACAAAATATATTCGACGATTCTTCGGAATTATATAAATCGTTGGATTTTATGTAATATTTTGATCTTTATTTTTTACGCAGGACTTCTTCATGTTTTCCGTAAACACCGACCCTCATTTATTATCGCCTTTAGAAGGTATGACAAGGTAATTAAAGTAAGTACTTCCACTACATAAATTAAAATTTAAATCTTTCTTGTGAGAATGTTCTATCCTCCGTCTCAACTTTACACCATCTGTTCAATATGAATTTGAAAACAAAAAAATTATCGCAAAATGATTAACGTTTTATTAAACATTGTAATTATAATAGAGTACTACTAAAAAAATTTTAATTAATTAAACTTGTCGGTTCTCAATTATTCTGTTCATTCAAATCTAAAAATTTGTTTGAATTTTTTGTTTAATAAAATGGATACACATTACTGATTTTGTGACTCAAACGTTTGCAATTGATGTATTCTCTTTTTTCTTGTTTATATCTCAGCAAATGAAGCAAGCAGAGTTTATAAACGATTTATAGTTGAAGATACGAATGTTTCATTCGTACTTCTGAATTTATACGCTACTGAATTCATTCTAACAAAGCTGACAAGCATTTTCCTCGAAAAGCTGAAACGAAAGCATTTTGAAAGAAATTAAACTTGATCAAAATAAGGGACATGAGTTATTAACCTGCAATTCAACATTATCTAGGGTTTTGTCTTGTGTTAGAGTGTTGCCGATTTCATTTTTATTTTGACTCGAAGCGACCAGTTTTTCTTTGCTTTGGAGATACTGTGCATGTTTTATGAGAAAAACATTCGCTCTCAAAGGCAACTGCCCTTTGAAGACACGATTCTTTAGTTTGTTGAAGATGCCAACAGGCGCACTGCGGGCAGAGATATTGCTATACCTGAACAGATCTTCTACAACACTCGTTGAAAGTGCCAACGAATAACAATGTTTTACGAGTGTTTTTATAATTTCAACATTTTTTAACGAAATTGGTGGGGTACAACTCGATTTGTTATCATCTTCATCGAAATCGTCTGAAAATAATAAACGTACAGTTAATATCAAAGAATTCATTCCGAAATCTTATTAGTATATCTTTTTGAATTCATCATCATGATTCAGTATGAGATTAAACATTTTTTTATAAATTAAACGGTAAATATTCAACTCAAGAAAAGTGATTACAATCTTGATTAAGCCTAGTTCTTCTTTGATACTATGTTGAGTGTTTGGAACGTATCACCCAACAGTCAAGAGTCCAATTTTTACCAATTGTATTCCAGAACCTTGCTTTTCTGAAGGTGTGCAGATTATGCACAACCATTTCAATTTTGTGACTGAAAACCACTGACTTAATGTCGTCTATGTTTTAAGGTCGTGTCCTACTTGTCAAAAAATTGTGAAAATTCAATCAAAAGTTGTAATATGATTAATTTTATCTATCATCATACGAATGTTTTTTTAACTGAACATCACGTCTTAACGTGTTCAGACAAGCATTATCATTCACTTGTTCTAGTCAAATAAAGATAAAAGTCATAGTATAACATGTTTGATCTTTGATGTAGTAAGAATTTTAGCTGATTGACACTACTTTTATGAATGACTGATCAATTGAATCGATCAAATTGAACGTGTTCTTCAAAACTATTATCTTAAGAATTGTTTGAAAACAAAAACAAGCAATTATACATAAAATTGATTGAAAATATTTTTAATATTTCATATTTAATAATCATATTATATATAATATAAGACTGCACGAATAACGAAATTTAAATGGTCGTCTTATTCTCGTTTTGTCTTTCCCACACTTGTGAAGGATATATAAAGCGATCTTATGATCAAATCATATCAACAATTTTTTTGACAATGAAGTAATTAAATTTTATGATTTTTAAATTGAATAAATTGTTTGACATTTTAGCTACCAAACTGAACTCGTTTTGAAAATTTGTACAAACTTGAGCTCTTTCCTTAATTGAAAATGTTTCATCATCTCATGTCTAGAAACGTTCAAAACATTTTCAAGATACTTTTGTAAATTCACGACAATCTTTGGTATATTTTGATAGATATTTTCATAAAGTAAAGATTACATTGAATGAAACTACTATATATCACTGTACAGCTAAATGTGACCGAGATTTTTTTCAAGGTATACAACTTGTGGTTTCTTTATTTTTTATAACCACACCATCAGTTACGGTTTAATTTGTAATACACACTGCTCTTCTAGTTATTGGTAGGTAGTAAAGTGCTGCGGGTAAGTTGATGTTTAATGGAGGGTCGCTCTCGGTTCCAAATGGCAAGAAATTCGAGGGGTTCGAGCAAAAGAGACGTTGAGTGGGTGAAAATTTAACTATGCATTTGTTCGCTCAGTTGAAAAGAAACGAAAATGGCTGAATCGACGAACATTTTTTTTAAATGTGTGTCGAGCTGAACATTGTTATTATCGGTATTGTCTCAAGGGCGTCACGTGTGTTTGAGTGATTACAAAAGCGCTACCATGTGCGATAATCAGGCTGACCGGCTTCAATTTTGCAAACAGTACGAAATATCAACTAAATTTAACCATGGCCAATGAAGATTGGCGCCAGTCGACTCGATTGTTGAATGTAGGGCGGCGTTTTTCAAAAACGGTGCTTCTCAAGCCCAGTGAAAAGGATCCTCGTAAAAAAACTCTGCTATGCACAAGTTCGATTTTTTTTCCACGTACTTCTTTTGTTATCGTCGAGGTGTTTCGAAAATTGCATTTTTGATGCCATCAATTTGTTTGAATACCGCCAGCAGGATATCGATTTGAAAGAGACGTATATTACTTCGTTAAAAAAGTTCTTTTTCACCCGCAATTATTAATTCCTTTTTCGTTGCTCTTTCAATATCATAATCGATTTTAAATTCTTTGCTCTTTTTCTACAACGAACTGAATTTTTACATGTTTTAAATATTACCCTTGAAGCAAAAAATATAATCTCAAAGTATTCTGGTTTTCTGATATTAAAATGTTGTTCTTTCATTTACTGCGTATTCTTCGGCAGAGAATAATTTTCTTGGACCAAGGATATTCATTTATTCTTAGTTATCATTCAAAACGAAATTGAGGTTGGCCCAACAATTTGTTTCTTGCTCAAATCGATTAATTATTTTTCAAACTGTATAAACTTGCAAGATTATTGAACATGATTTGATAAATATTTGATAACTTTGTACTTGACGTCTGTCGCGTGTGTAACGCTTTGAACACGTTATATTTTTATTGATAAAAGAGAATCGCTGAATTTATCTCTAAAGATTAGCGATCGAGCATAACAAGGTTGAAAATTGTTTTAAATTTTGAACAAATAATATCTCCAAGCCGAGTGGTATATAAAGTTGAATTGAAGAGAACCGAAAAGGTTTCAGAGAAGCTACAAGACGAAGCGACTTTCCCGAGAGTAGATTTGAGGTTGGCATAAAATTTATATCAACGCGACGCTCATACTGCTTCGTTTACGATTGAACGCGAACATTAAATCCGAAGACAAAAGTTGGGTGAATAAATTTATATGTCGGCTCTTGGTAGTCGCTTCCAACGCATAGAGCGCGGCGCGATTGTAGGGGCCGCCGAGTACTGAAAACCTCATCTCGAAAACTAGTTCAATTAGAGAAAACCGCGGAAAAGGAGCTATCTCCGCGGCATCAAGGTATGAGGGTTTCGGGGGCAAATCTTCTATCGCGATTACGCCGACGCCTCATCAAATCGCGCTCCAGCTCTTCGTACCCGCTTTTGACTAACAACATAACAATCACAGACCACCAATGTATTGCTCACAACAATAAAAATTATTTTGGATTTTTTTTTTGTTTCCTTTCATTTTGCAACAGTATTTATGTCTAGAGAAAATTTGTAAATTTTGCCAATCGTTTACGTGTGCATGTAGATTCAGTTCAAGGCAAATTTTCGAAATGTTCATTGAAATAAGTTGAACGTGCAGTTTCGCAAACAATAATTTTCAAACATTACCTAAGTCATTTGCAGTGGCCAATTTTCGATGTTAAAAAGTCAAAATATTGAAAAACTTTATAATTAAATTTTTTGTGAAACACCTATAAAATTATACACGAAAAAGTAAATTATTATTACTTGATCGCTTTTAAGAATTGAAAACTTTAAGTTGTGTAAAGTTATAATAACTAAAATT